>CAXIWS010000515.1:0-12640 GCA_964036195.1 Sphaerolaimus hirsutus | reverse complement strand
GCCATTTTTCTGGAGTGGCACTACACTTTTTTTCAAAAAAATTTTTTAAATATTTTTTTCAACATTTTTTTCAAAATTTTTTTTATTTTTTTAATATTTTTTCCAAATTTTTTTTTTCTTTTTTTCAAATTTTTTCATTATTTTTTTTCAATTTTTTTTCAAATTTTTTATATATATTTTTTTTTTAAATTTTTTCCAAATTTTTTTTTCACATTTTTTTTTGTTTCAATTTTTTTTCAAATTTTTTTAAATTTTTTTTTTTTAACTTTTTTAAATTTTTTTATATTCTTTTTATTATTTTTTAAAAAATTTTTCACACTTTTTTATTTATTTTTTTAATTTTTTTTTATTAATTTTTTTTCAAATTTTTTTTTTAAAATTTTTTTTGTTAAATTTTTTTTGGTCTCAAATTTTGTGTTTATATTTTTCCATTTCCTTGGCTCCGTTCCAATGCAAGAGTCTTGTATGAGAACTTGGCAGCTGGCCAAAATTTCAAAATCCGCTATAAATATGGATAAAATAGGGCCAACACTAGATATATAACCATGTATATGAATGAAAATAGAGTAGAGCAAATTTGACGATTTTTAGCTAACTTTGAGTTTTCACTCTCATTTGTATAATACGCAACTGATAAGTGGGATGAGGAACAACAATTCAGAATGAATTCAGAATCACACAAAATTAAACAATGAACAACAGTGTCATCTCAGTAACATCTAGGGATGGAAAGTACATCCTATGACAGAATAAGAGGGGGTAAGGGGTACAACTAGTCTAGTTTTTGATACATGCCCTGAACAATGATGTCCGTAACAAATCATGGCAGCACACTAACTCAAATTAAATCTGAAAAAGATTCACACAATAGGGCCAACTTCTTCCACTGAAGAATAAAAGCAACTTAAAAACTTAAAACTTTATTTAAAAAATTTAAAAACAATAAAAAAGAAAAAAAATTATTTAAAAAATTTTGAAAAAAAAGAAGAAAAATTGATACAAAAATTTTTAAAATTTTATTTGAAAATTTTGAAAAAAAATTTATGAAAAATTTTTTTGAAAAAAGTTATTTTTATTCAAAAAATAACTTATTATTCAAAAAAAATTTGAATAATAAGTTATTCAAATTTTTTTTTGAAAAAAAAAAAAAAATAATAATAAAAAAATTTTTATTAAAATTTAAAAAAAAAATTGAAAAAAAATGTATAAAAAAATTTAAAAAAAAATTTGCAAAAAAAAATTTTCAAAGATAAAATTTGAAGAAAAAATTTGAAAAAAAAAACTTTTTGAAAAAAAAAATTGAACAAAAATTTGAAAAAAATTTATAAAAAAAATTTTAAAATTTTTTTTTGAAAATTTTGGAGTTGACAGCACCACTCCATAAGAATGGCGCCAATGCCATGGAAATGGCGCTATTTTGGAGTTGATAGCGCCACTCCATAAAAATGGTGCCAATGCCATGGAAATGGCGCTGTTTTGGAGTCGATAGCCACTCCATAAAAATGGCACCAACGCCATGGAAATGGCGCTACTTTGGAGTTGATAGCGCCACTCCATAAAAATGGCGCCAACGCCATGGAAATGGCGCTATTTTGGAGTTGATGGCGCCACTCCATAAAAATGGTGCCAACACCATGGAAATGGCGCTACTTTGGAGTCGATAGCGCCACTCCATAAAAATGGTGCCAACGCCATGGAAATGGCGCTATTTTGGAGTCGATAGCGCCACTCCATAAAAATGGTGCCAACGCCATGGAAATGGCGCTATTTTGGAGTTGATAGCGCCACTCCATAAAAATGGTGCCAATGCCATGGAAATGGCGCTGTTTTGGAGTCGATAGCCACTCCATAAAAATGGCACCAACGCCATGGAAATGGCGCTACTTTGGAGTTGATAGCGCCACTCCATGGCGTTGGCGCCATTTTTCTGGAGTGGCACTACACTTTTTTTCAAAAAAATTTTTTAAATATTTTTTTCAACATTTTTTTCAAATTTTTTTTTTTTCAATTTTATTTTTTAAATTTTTTTTTAATTTTTTTATAATTTTTTTTAAAATTTTTTTTAATTTTATTTTATTTTTTTATTATTTTTTTAAAAGTTTTTTTCTTTTTTTTGTTTCAATTTTTTTCTTAATTTTTTTTATTTTTTTAATATTTTTTTCCAAATTTTTTTTTCTTTTTTTCAAATTTTGTCATTATTTTTTTTCAATTTTTTTTCAAATTTTTTTTTATATATATTTTTTTAAATTTTTTCCAAATTTTTTTCCCCCTTTTTTTTTGTTTCAATTTTTTTTCAAATTTTTTTAAATTTTTTTTTTAACTTTTTTAAATTTTTTTATATTCTTTTTATTATTTTTTTAAAAATTTTTCACACTTTTTTATTTATTTTTTTAATTTTTTTTTATTAATTTTTTTTCCAAATTTTTTTTTAAAATTTTTTTTGTTAAATTTTTTTTGGTCTCAAATTTTGTGTTTATATTTTTCCATTTCCTTGGCTCCGTTCCAATGCAAGAGTCTTGTATGAGAACTTGGCAGCTGGCCAAAATTTCAAAATCCGCTATAAATATGGATAAAATAGGGCCAACACTAGATATATAACCATGTATATGAATGAAAATAGAGATTATGAAGGTGGAAATTGGCAAAGTAGAGCAAATTTGACGATTTTTAGCTAACTTTGAGTTTTCACTCTCATTTGTATAATACGCAACTGATAAGTGGGATGAGGAACAACAATTCAGAATGAATTCAGAATCACACAAAATTAAACAATTAACAACAGTGTCATCTCAGTAACATCTAGGGATGGAAAGTACATCCTAGTACAACTAGTCTAGTTTTTGATACAGCCCTGAACAATGATGTCCGTAACAAATCATGGCAGCACACTAACTCAAATTAAATCTGAAAAAGATTCACACAATAGGGCCAACTTCTTCCACTGAAGAATAAAAGCAACTTAAAAACTTAAAACTTTATTTAAAAAATTTAAAAAAGAAAAAAAATTATTTAAAAAATTTTGAAAAAAAAGAAGAAAAATTGATACAAAAATTTTTAAAATTTTATTTGAAAATTTTGAAAAAAAATTTATGAAAAATTTTTTTGAAAAAAGTTATAAAAAAAGAAAAAATTTTTTTTTGAAAAAAAAAATAATAATAATAAAAAAATTTTTATTAAAATTTAAAAAAAAAATTGAAAAAAAAATGTATAAAAAAATTTAAAAAAAAATTTGCAAAAAAAAATTTTCAAAGATAAATTTGAAGAAAAAATTTGAAAAAAAAAAACTTTTGAAAAAAAAAATTGAATTTTAAAATTTTTTTTTGAAAATTTTGGAGTTGACAGCACCACTCCATAAGAATGGCGCCAATGCCATGGAAATGGCGCTATTTTGGAGTTGATAGCGCCACTCCATAAAAATGGTGCCAATGCCATGGAAATGGCGCTGTTTTGGAGTCGATAGCCACTCCATAAAAATGGCACCAACGCCATGGAAATGGCGCTACTTTGGAGTTGATAGCGCCACTCCATAAAAATGGCGCCAACGCCATGGAAATGGCGCTATTTTGGAGTTGATGGCGCCACTCCATAAAAATGGTGCCAACACCATGGAAATGGCGCTACTTTGGAGTCGATAGCGCCACTCCATAAAAATGGTGCCAACGCCATGGAAATGGCGCTATTTTGGAGTCGATAGCGCCACTCCATAAAAATGGTGCCAACGCCATGGAAATGGCGCTATTTTGGAGTTGATAGCGCCACTCCATAAAAATGGTGCCAATGCCATGGAAATGGCGCTGTTTTGGAGTCGATAGCCACTCCATAAAAATGGTGCCAACACCATGGAAATGGCGCTATTTTGGAGTTGATGGCGCCACTCCATAAAAATGGTGCCAACACCATGGAAATGGCGCTACTTTGGAGTCGATAGCGCCACTCCATAAAAATGGTGCCAACGCCATGGAAATGGCGCTATTTTGGAGTCGATAGCGCCACTCCATAAAAATGGTGCCAACGCCATGGAAATGGCGCTATTTTGGAGTTGATAGCGCCACTCCATAAAAATGGCGCCAACGCCATGGAAATGGCGCTACTTTGGAGTCGATAGTGCCACTCCATAAAAATGGCGCCAACGCCATGGAAATGGCGCTATTTTGGAGTTGATAGTGCCACTCCATAAAAATGGCGCCAACGCCATGGAAATGGCACTATTTTGGAGTTGATAGCACCACTCCATAAAAATGGCGCCAACGCCATGGAAATGGCGCTACTTTGGAGTCGATAGTGCCACTCCATAAAAATGGCGCCAACGCCATGGAAATGGCGCTATTTTGGAGTTGATAGCACCACTCCATAAAAATGGTGCCAACGCCATGGAAATGGCGCTATTTTGGAGTCGATAGCGTGACTCCATAAAAATGGCGCAACTTCCAGGTGCTTTTAAATCAAATGTTTGCAAGTGCAAAAAGTCGACAAGTCCACATGGTTTAAAGCAAGAAGTCAACAAGTCCGAAGGTGTTTGCAGCAAGAAGTCGACAAGTCCACCTTTGTTTACTGGATTTTGCTGCTGATTTCTTGCAAATATCCAAATGGCATTTTATGGACACCCCATTTTTCACATAAACGTTGAGAGCAGGGGTTGAAAATTTGACACTTTATTGTCAACATATGGAACTTAATGTAAAGCATGAGAGAGCCAGATTGGACACGCTGCACAGACCACAAATTGGATCTGAAACTTAAAATGCGATTTACTCGAAATCGCATTTTGTGGACTTGTCGACTTTTAGAATTAGACGCCTCATATATTATTGCTTCACAAGCAGTATTCATTTCATACAATATTGACAAGTGAAAATATCACGCAAATATCACAACAGAAAAATTCAACCTACAACCTCAATGACAACTTCAAAAACATTTTGCACTGCAAACATGTTGCACTTAACATATAGTGCCTGTTTGTGGCAGTGATGTTTGACTCAATGGGTGCTTAGTACCTGCAGCCCCCCCCCCCCTTCCCAGGGTGAGACCAAAAAAGTCGCAGAAAATGCACCTTTTCCCATGTAATTTTTGATGTTTCTTAAAAATTTTGCGCAATTCCTTCCCCATGCATTGTATTTTAAGCAGATCAGTCCCTTAAAACCAATATCCTTAGAAATCAACACATTTTTGCAACTTTTTGCTGTACATGTATGCATAATTACATACATATAAAGCAGTTCTCGGTGCTGGCGCCAACGCCAACAGCGCCATGGGGTGGCGCCTATGTATGGCGCTAGCACCAAAATGCCTTTTTGTACCTATATAGTGAAAAATGTTAGGGGGGGCTGAGCCCGCCCCCCCCCCCCCGTACGCTGGCCCCAGTAAACAAGCAGCCCCCCCACTCAAAAATCCTGGATACGTCCCTGCTGTAGATCATTTTTGATGACATCAAGCAGGTATTTTTGATTCAATGTGATGTTTTATTTCAGAAAAGTATGTTATAAGATAGAGAGATGCTTTATACACTAAAATGTGACAATACAATTCATAGCAGGATGACATAAAAAGTTACTAAAACAGTTTACATCTTTGTCACACACATAATGAAGACTAAGTGATGGTGATATCACCATTTGTCATCATTTGAGTTTTCACATTAGGTAAACACAGTGGCAAACTAGTGACTTGCCAAAACAACCCCACTGAAATTCATGCTATTTGTGAAAACTGAACATCTACAGCATTCTATTGTGGAACACTGGATGGTGACATGTCACCATTTTTGGCCATTACAGTTCTCAAAAAAGTCATGGTGAAAACTAGTGTGTGTAGGCACAATATTTACCTGCTTCAAACACTATTTTAACTCAATAATGCTCTACATGAGCTGATGAGAGATTTTCAGGAGAAAATTCTCTTGCAAAATTCAAAATTCTCTTGCACAAATTACATGTTTTAGTCATGAAGCACAATACTTGCACCACAATGTATCTAGTATGAGTGATTTTCTCAGTGATTTTTTTTTCGAATTTGAAAAATATATATAAATATATCACTCAGAATTTGAAAAAATATAAATATATATAAATCACGGGTTATTTATATTTATTGTGATTTTTGAAAATATAAATCACGGGTTATTTTTCGAATGCTAATGGTGATATGCTGTGAAAACTCATTTTTGGGCACATGGCTACATTTTGGCAACATTGTGATGACACTAGTGGCACTGGTGACACCATGGTGACAGTTTTCCCCATATTTGAAAACACTTGACATTGGTGCAAGTCACAAAGCATTGTCAGTTTTCAAAAATGGTAAACTGAGCTTTCAATCACTGCAGATAAATTTTGATTTCATCAAATTGGCATTTTTTATTCAAAGTCATGTGTTATTTCAGAAAAGTATGTTATAAGATAGAGAGATGCTTTATACCTAAAACATAACCACAGAATTCATAGCAGGGTGATGTAAATAAAAAGTTACTAAAACAGTTTACATTTTTGTCACATACAAAATGACAACTAATTGATGGTGATGTCACCATTTGTCATCATTTGAGTTTGAGTTGTGATCAAACTAGTAATTTGCCAACACCACCCCACCAAAATTCATGCCATTTGTGAAAACTGAACATACCGGGTGGCACACGTCAGGCGCACAGTTTCAATCTGCTCCCAACACGTCAATTTTTAATGAGAAGTGCTGAAATTTGGTATATCAGTAGATAAATGTACCCCATTTAGTATGTTAAGAGCACGCATTCATATTGCTCAATTTTCACATACATCAAACCATATGAAAGAACATCACTCCACAGAACCACCACCATTATCGCAATACGACAATACCCAAATGATTAAGCAGTTCACCCACAACATCACAGTGAAGCGTTACACACTGACAGTTCGCTGACAGTTCGCTTGAAATCCATAAAAAAATGTGACAGCTCGCTGACGAAATATTTCAACTTACTGACAGCTCGCTGACAACTGAACTATTGCATGCTGCAGCTCGCTGACAGTTACGCTTGTTTTATTACGCTTGTATGCAAGGCATTCTCAGTCAATATGCTGACAGCTTACTGACAGCAACACTGCTGCTTTCTAAAAGTGCTTGCAGCTCGATGACATACGCTGACAATGTACTGACAATCGGATGACATACGCTGACAGTTCGCTGACAACCGTAAACAAATGTATGTCAGCCTATTGTCAGCAAACTGTCAGCATGTAACGTTTCACTGTGCATGCTAGGCAAAATTTCATTGAACTGCTGGACCATCAGATGCTTCAACTGCTCAATGTCCATCATTTTGGGCAACTGTGGGCTGTAGGCCTTCTCCTTCACATAACTCCAAAGGAAAATGTCCATTCAATGTGCTACACATTCTAACATAAAAATCTTGCTATATGAATGTGTGCTCTTAACATACTAAATGGGGTGCATTTATCTACTGCCATACTAAATTTGAACAGTTTTCATTTAAAATTGACTTGTTTAGAGCAGATTGAAACCGTGCGCCTGACGTGCGCCACCCTGTAAATAAATAGCTTTGAAGTGGACAAATTGATGGAAACATGTCACCATTTTTGGCCATTTCAGTTTTCAAAAAAGTCAGGGTGAAAACTAGTGTGTGTAGGCACAATATTTACCTGCTTCAAGACAATTTTAACCCAATAATGCTGTACATGAACAGAGAGATTTTCTGGAGAAAATCACTTACAAATTTCTCTTACACAGATTACATGTTTTAGTCATGTATTGCACCAGAATGTATCAAGTATGAGCAACGATGGAAAAAACACAGAAATTGAACACAGAAACTCATTGAGTTTCTGTGTTTTTGTTTTACACAGAAACACGGAAACTCATAAATTTTGAAAAACTCAAAACTCAAATGAGTTTTTTTTTGGAGAACACAGAAACACAGAAACACGGAAACACAGAAAAGTTTTTTGAGTTTTTGTGTTTTTTTCAGCGAAGTGGTTGAATGCACATTAATTCAGTTAAACTAAACATAATAAGATAAGCATCTATAGTATGTAAAAATGTACATAATGTATTCATATTTTATAATGGTACAAAAAAGAAATTAAAGATGGCATGCACATCTCCTGGTGGATTTGACAATTTAAGTTTCGACATTTAAGTATACCTTATTACATTGAATAAACCTCCCCTTGAATAAACTCCCCTGAAAATGGACTGGTGAAATAATAAGCCCCGCCCCCCCCCCCTTGAAATACCCCCCTCCGGGATGATGTACATCATGTATCCAATGTACATGATGTATTTATTACTGCTAATTTGCATCGCAGCTACACATAGACTGTACTAGGTTGTGTAGCTGACTACATGTTTATTTCAAATATATCCTGTTTGTACGCATTTATAACCTGTTTTGGGTACGTAAATGCCTACTATTTTCTATGATCCTTACAAAACTTTCTGATGAAATAATAATGCCCATGCAGGTATTTTGAGGTAATATGGTAGTTGTAGTTCAAATCAATTCTGTAGTCTTCAATACAGTGCACATCCATTGAAGAAATTTGGAGTACTGCATAAATTGTCATTTCTGGGCATTTTGTTGCTGGTGTTGTGATGTTGATGTCCTCATTGTGGACTTTTTTAAGGACTTTTTTGACACTTGAATGAATACACAAATGTTATGTGGGGTTAAAACATGTGCAAAACCAATATTTTATAAGAAAACCACTGTTACCAGATTGAAATGCTGTAAATCAAAATTTTGGGGGAAAACTCTAATTTTTTGGAAAAAAACTCGAGTTTTTTTTGAAAAAACTCAAGAAACTCAAGTTTTTACAAAAAACACAGAAATAAAAACAGAGTTACTCAAGTTTTTTTTAAGAAAAAAACTCAAAACACAGGTATTCATTTTTGAAAAACTCAAAACACAGAAAGTGTTTTTTTTTGGAGAACTTACCCATCGTTGAGTATGAGTGATTTTCTCAGTGATTTTTTTTCAAATCAAAAAAATATATATAAATATATCACTCAGAATTTGGAAAAAATATATATATATATAAATCACGGGTTATTTATATTTATTGTGATTTTTGAAAATATAAATCACGGGTTATTTTTCAAATGCTAACTGGAGTTCAAAAAAATTCTCGCAAAATAATAACCCTCCTCAATACTCTTCCCTCGATTAACCCCCTCAAAATTTACACCCTAAAAATAATAAAACCACTGGGGCTATTTCAAGAAAATACGGCATATGTATATATGGTGTACAGGGGTCTCCTAGGAGGTGGGGTTGGGGGGGAGGGGGTTACCTGTTATCTATCCTGGAGGCCACTCAGCTATCTATCTATCTATCCTGGAGGCAAATTTTTTGGCTACTATCCCCTCAACTCCCCCCCCCCCAATCACCCAGCTACCTATCTGGAGCGATTTTTGAGAAATTTTGCCAAAATTTTTGCTCAAAATTGCTACTTTTCATGCCTGTTTATAGATTTTCACCTCCAAAATCGTTAGTACATGTTAATTATTGCCTGTTTCTGGCATTTTTTTTGGCTACCGTATTTCCTCGAAATACCCCCCGGGGGGGTGGTTGTTTCATAGTGGTCCCGAGAGGGGGGGGGGGGGGTTAAACGAGGGGGGGGGGGTATTTCGAGGGGGGGGGGTTATTATTACGTAAGAAATTTTTTGAAATCATAGTACAAAATCGTTGTTTGCGATGTGCGCTGGTGTAGAAAAATGCATCAATAACTGACATGTATAGACTCCCGCAGACTAATATTAGTACGTAGATGGTATAAACACTGTTATAACATGATTCCGACATTGTTTTAACGTGTGTTCTGCACTACGCAGAACACAAACTGCAGCACAAAAAGCCTATAACTGCAAACACAAAAAGCCTATATATTGAACTCTCGCAAACCCCCCCCCCCCCCAACACCCAGAAGATTTTTCAGCTATCTATTTCTCCGGAGGAGCGATATGCTATGTATCCAACCCCCGGAGGGCCGAAATCTAGGAGACCCCTGATGGTGTATTTATGTTGGTGTCACTGCCTTAAAAATGCCTGTCACTAACTGTCACCACCAGAATTTTGGACCTTTTTTCGTCTATGACCTGACCAAAGATTGGGATTAAATATGTGCTTTAGGTGCAAACTCTGAATGATATGTATACAAATGCACAAGTACCATATTTCTCTGTGTAAAGCACCCAGGTGCCATACAAATTTGAGACCCTTTCCAGCAACCTTTTTTTAAACTTGTATAACACCCGGGTGTTAGGTCAGGGGGTGTTAAACAGCTCCAAATCCAAATTTGTGATACATGTCCCTTCATAATTAGGCTTTTTTTGGTCCCCAACATTGGCGGCGTAGGTGCTTGTGCGCTTGTGAATGTCACAAGCAGGATATTTGGTGTCACAAGCAGAAATTTCACTGTCACATTGTGACATTCACACGCGTGTATTGTACAAAGAAGTGTGAAAGCTCAAAATTAACACGAAATTGCTTAAATTGGCTCCATTTTGCCAACTTTCACCTTCATAATCAATATTTCCATCTAGGTATATACATATATATATATATATTTTTAGCTTATTTTATTTGTATTTATTGCGATTTCCAAATTTTTGGCTGGCTGCCAACTTCACATAAGGTCTCCGATAATAAGGTGTCACAAGCAGGGTTGGCAAAATCTCAGAAAAAAATAAAAATAAAATAAAATGGAATACTCAAGAATAAAATAAAATAAAATAAAATGGAAAATTTAAGAATAAAAATAAAAATTGTATAAAAATTCATATTTTTTGTAAAATTTTATCTCATTGCTTGAGTTTCTACCTGTTTATTCATGGATCTGAGGGCAGTCCCAAGCATTGTAAAGTGTCAAATGTCATGTAAAATGTCAAATACAAAACATACTATGGATACAAAAACACAAGATTTGGATACACAATTTACACTTTGCAAGATATTTGTCATGTAAAATTACCACTTTGCATGATATTTTACAAATGTGCGCACTGCGCAGCACACTCCAGTAGTCATTCTACTGAAAATGCAAACCATTCTTGTCAATAATTGTAACTTTACACTTGCAGCTAGCGAACAATATATACTGAATGCAACTTTTAAAAAGTAAGGGAAAAATTTGTCACAGATTTTTCATGTATAGGTCTAATTATAACATTTTTCTGGCCTTGCATGCCTGATTCAGATTTTTTGTAAAATTTTTGTAAAAATGTTGTAAAATGTGTCATTTTATTTTATTAATGACTTTTGGGAATAAAATAAAATCAAATAAAATGAAACAAGAATAAAATAAAAATAAAATAAATTTTTTATACAATTTTTATACAATTTTACTAAAAATAGGCTTAGGCTTAGGCTTAGGGCTTAGGCTTAGGCTTAGGCTTAGGCTTAGGGCTTAGGCTTAGGGCTTAGGCTTAGGCTTAGGCTTAGGCTTAGGCTTAGGGCTTAGGCTTAGGCTTAGGCTTAGGCTTAGGCTTAGGCTTAGGCTTAGGCTTAGGCTTAGGCTTAGGCTTAGGCTTAGGCTTAGGCTTAGGGCTTAGGCTTAGGCTTAGGCTTAGGCTTAGGGCTTAGGCTTAGGGCTTAGGCTTAGGCTTAGGGCTTAGGCTTAGGCTTAGGCTTAGGCTTAGGGCTTAGGCTTAGGCTTAGGCTTAGGCTTAGGCTTAGGCTTAGGCTTAGGCTTAGGCTTAGGCTTAGGCTTAGGCTTAGGCTTAGGCTTAGGCTTAGGCTTAGGCTTAGGCTTAGGCTTAGGCTTAGGCTTAGGCTTAGGCTTAGGCTTAGGCTTAGGCTTAGGCTTAGGCTTAGGCTTAGGCTTAGGCTTAGGCTTAGGCTTAGGCTTAGGCTTAGGCTTAGGCTTAGGCTTAGGCTTAGGCTTAGGCTTAGGCTAGTCATTAGGCTTAGGCTTAGGCTTAGGCTTAGGCTAGGCTTAGCTTAGGCTTAGGCTTAGGCTTAGGCTTAGGCTTAGGCTTAGGCTTAGCTAGGCTTAGGCTTAGGCTTAGGCTTAGGCCTTAGGCTTAGGCTCTTAGGCTTAGGCTTAGGCTTATGCTTAGGCTTAGGCTTAGGCTTAGGCTTAGGCTTAGGCTTAGGCTTAGGCTTAGGGCTCGCCTTAGGCTTAGGCTTAGGCTTAGGCTTAGGCTTAGGCTTAGGCTTAGGCTTAGGCTTAGGCTTAGGCTAGCTTAGGCTTAGGCTTAGGCTTAGCTAGGCTTAGGCTTAGGCTTAGGCTTAGGCTTAGGCTTAGGCTAGGCTTAGGCTTAGGCTTAGGCTTAGGCTAGGCTTAGGTTAGGCTTAGGCTTAGGCTTAGGCTAGGCTTAGGCTTAGGCTTAGTCTTAGGCTTAGGCTTAGGCTTAGGCTTAGGCTTAGGCTTAGGCTTAGGCTTAGGCTTACTTAGCTTAGGCTTAGGCTTAGCTAGCTTAGGCTTAGGCTTAGGCTTAGGCTTAGGCTAGCTTAGGCTTAGGCTTAGGCTTAGGCTTAGGCTTAGGCTTAGGCTTAGGCTTAGGCTTAGCTTAGGCTCTAGGCTTAGGCCTTAGGCTTAGGCTTAGGCTTAGCTTAGGCTTAGGCAGCTCTAGGCTTAGCTTAGGCTTAGGCTTAGGCTAGCTTAGGCTTAGGCTTAGGCTTAGGCTTAGGCTTAGGCTTAGG
>CAXIWS010000514.1:0-14516 GCA_964036195.1 Sphaerolaimus hirsutus | reverse complement strand
AAACCATTTTTGATGCCACATAAGATGCCATTATTGGTTGTTTTTCTGGTTGTCTGTCTGCACCACTTAGTCATCCACAAGTAGAAGTAGTAGTTGAGTGAGTGGAGTATTGGTATGTTTGCTGCTTGAAAGCTAATGAAAAGAAATGGCTTTGGAAAATCTAATTTTTATCTGCCTGCACAGTGTAAACTCGGCGGACATTATGGAAGTCAATGGTCTAAGGAATTTTTGTACAAGTGTGGTATAAACTAACGATAGGGTCACATGTGAATTTGGCCCACTTCCAAGTCGCTCTGCGTTTCAGACAAATGAGAGCAAAAAAAAAATGCAGGTTCGCGTCACTGATTTTAGTTGTGGATTGCAATAAATTGACCGGAGATGATCACAAATAGTAGTCCGTACACTAGTTGACACATTTCAGATCATTTCTAGTCACTTAATTGTATTCCACAGGCATAATGAGTAACGCAAACGTAAATCCTGCATCTTTCACCTCATTCATATAATACGTAACCTGGCGCGTGCCAAATTAACATACCGGATATCTATCACATTCGTCCTTTTTAGGAATTCGTTAGCACTGTTTGAGCGTAATATCTAGCTTTCCGACTCTGTATTTTTATATCTGTGCTTAATCCATTTTTTTCACATTTGTAAGTTCAATCGGTTTAAATAAACTGTGAATTGAAGGGAATCTGTCCGTTCGGATTCGAACTTGAGACATATCTTACTCGTACATAAAAGAAGGAAAGCTGATTCATTTCATGTCTGCCGAGTTTAACAATTTTCATTGTGTAACAATTTTCACTGTGTAATAATTTTTACTGTGTAAATTTTTTTACTGTGTAACAATTTTTGCTGTAACAATTTTACAATGCAGGCATGTTGTAAAAATTTTAATGGATGGCACATTTTAACAATTTTACAATGGTGACCCATTTACAGCTAAGCATGAAACATATTTAAGGGGTTGACATTGCATTCTAAAACTTATGTAGGACACTAAGTTTCAACTAATCAGACAACCCACCAACCAACCAGCCATAAGCCAGCATGGATGAGCAGAATGCTCACCTGGCTGTATCCTTTGGAGAAAGGACCAAGCATGTCACTTCACAGTAACTTGAAAAGTATTTTTAAATAATTTAAAAAAATTTCAAAAGAAAATGTACACATTGCTGGTGTGGGGTGGGAATAAGCATGTCAGTGTTGATTTGATAACTCATAAATTTACACAGACAAATCACTTTTTTGGATATTTTCCAGGCAATTCAACCACCACTGTGTAAAGTGGGCTAATCAGTTGCAAACCCTATTTATATGCATACAGTGTTTATAGAGTAAATATTACAATGGGCACTGTAATATTACAACATTCCACTTAGACATGAACAATGTATAGTGATCAGTAACACCCATGAAGAGAAACTGTTATACTTAATTCAATATTGGTAAATTGAAACATTAGAACAATAACATGTATTGTAATTTCAGAACAAGGGCAGTGTTTTATCAATTAACCACACCAACCACACATTAACATGCTATCTCAGTACAACATAATGATAATATAAATTTGTAATGCATGTTTTGTATGGGAAAGGTACAACATGTTTTCACCCTCGCCGGGAACCCGGACCTTTCACTTTGTGTGTGAATGCTCTAACTGACTGAGCTATGAGGAGGCCACATTTTGCACTGCTCTAACACCTTCCCATCAAATGAAGATGATGTTCACAGCATGTAACACAGTCAATGTGTGTCAGTGTAACCCTTGCACTGGGCGCACTAGGTGTTCAGACTGTGGCGCCCGCCCACCAAACAGTGATCGACACTGCCCTCACTGTGCTGACATTGCATACCAGCAAGGTGTAGTGTAGCTTGAACCACAGTCCACAGTCGCGGCACCAGAAAAGGTACAAAATGTTTTCACCCTCGCTAGGATTTGAACCCGGGACCTTTTACTTTGTGTGTGAATGCTTTAACCGACTGAGCTACGAGGGGGCCACATTTTGCACCGCTCTAACTCCTTCCAATCAAATGAAGATGATGTTCACAGCATGTAACACAGTCAATGTGTGTCAGTGCAACCCTTGCATTGGGCGCACTAGGTGTTCAGACTGTGGCGCCCGCCCACCAAACAGTGATCGACACTGCCCTCACTGTGCTGACATTGCATACCAGCAAGGTGTAGTGTAGCTTGAACCACAGTCCACAGTCGCGGCGCCAGAAAAGGTACAAAATGTTTTCACCCTCGGCAGGATTTGAACCCAGGACCTTTCACTTTGCGTGTGAATGCTCTAACCGACTGAGCTACGATGGGGCCACATTTTGCACCACTCTAACTGTATGCAACTGTAGAATTGATAACTAACAAACACTCATGAAGTGTCATTCTAATGCAATTTCAGAAAAAAACAGTATCATAAATGCACGCAGTGTAAAGTTGAAGTTTTTGTGACAAAATTATTCTGTTTTAATTAGAGAGTGCTTGGAGCAAAGCATTTATTTTATAAAGTTTATGATGATAAACATTATATGTTATTTACTCCTGTTGTATAGCACTATTTGTGAGGCTGGCATTCTTCCTACAAAACGCATAGACACAATGCCAGACATGTCTATAGTGAACATGCTTGCAGTTGTTCAAAATTTATGGTGTGCTGTGATGGCTGTTGTAACTTTATTGTGTTTTGGCTATTTAGAATAAATGTCAGGGCTGGGCTTGACACTCAGTGTATCCAATATCATGATTACAACTTTTGTCCTGCATATTACAGGCTTTGACTTGCAGATAAACCTGCAGCACCTACAAGTGAAAAAATATGTCATTTGAGAATGAAGAAGAGCTTACTAAAGCTGTACAGGACATGTACCAAGGACGTATCCAGGGAAAAGGATGCAGCACCCCCTTCCCAGGGTGGGACCAGAAAAATCTGGGGAAATGCAAGTTTAGCTATCAATTGCCATGTTTCTGTAAAAATTCCATGCAAAGTTGCATCATTCACCACACACAAGGTGTATATGTTATATTACTCCCTGCAGACATATGTCCATTGAAAGTATACCCAATGTGCGGTATGTTTCTTATTGTATTTGTATTTTTACATTATATAAAGCATTTGATGGCACAGTTGTTAACACAAATGGTGCCATGGGATGGTGCCTACTAATGGTGCAGGAGCCATGGATGGCACAAATCTGT
Source organism: Sphaerolaimus hirsutus (assembly GCA_964036195.1). Classification (NCBI taxonomy): domain Eukaryota; kingdom Metazoa; phylum Nematoda; class Chromadorea; order Monhysterida; family Sphaerolaimidae; genus Sphaerolaimus; species Sphaerolaimus hirsutus. The sequence continues at coordinate 11,311 of CAXIWS010000514.1, read as the reverse complement.
CACCCTATAGATAAAACTTTACAGGGAGTATTGCATGTAAAATCAGCAGACATGAAACTCTACAATTTTGTTAAACTTCTGTTTTGCTTCACTGAGCATCAATGAAATTAAATGCTGGGCTGAACAGTGAAGTGTGATACATCTTAAATACGGTAGAAAAGAGGTGCACAGTGGGCTGTAAATATGCCAATATGTTAATGTCGTGTTTCCGGAGGCCAGAAATATTGATATCCTCAGCAGAACTCATAACTGGCTAAGCAGTGAAGCATTTTGAAAGTGGCCTTTAGAATCAGAAACAAAAAGTGGGCTTTTGATCTGACAGTGTTGAATCAATCAATGAGTATTTCAATTATTATATTTTCTGTATTATAACATATTGGCATATTTACAGCCCACTGTGCACCTCTTTTCTACCATATTTAAGATGTATCACACTTCACTGTTCAGCCCAGCATTTAATTTCATTGATGCTCAGCGAAGCAAAACAGAAGTTAAAGAAAATAAATGCGTGTGTAACATCACGCACCCAACATCATGAACCAACCAAAAAAGCTCTTTGGTTGCCCAAAAATGGTCATTTTGATATAATTTTATGATGAGTGTTACACCAATGACACCAAACTATACTGGTGTATAGCACAGCAGAACAAAGCTGTATCGATGCTCAGTGAAGTGTCATTAAGTGTCTTCATGATGATGATGCTTCCAAATGCTACACCCACTATGCTAGCGCTTCTGGATGTATCATGAAAAGTTGTGTGAGGAAGCTTCATGCATTCTAATATGGTGCTGATAGTGAATCTTTACATTTATGATGCTTGTTGAATAGCAAACAATGGTAATTGCATTTTGAAAGTGCATGAAATATGTGTGAAGGTAAGCAAAGCATGTGGAAAACACTTCACCAAAAATTTCAAGATGCTGGTGATAGGATGTTCGAGTGTCTGAAAGTGAACCATTTCACGCACACCCAGCCTGCATCCCAATGCATAGTACACATGTTTTATTACTGTGAAGTAATTATTTGCAATTGACCGTTATTTAGTTCGAAATCAGTTTAAAATATATATCACTGAACAGATCTCACAACATGTCTCACTGAGTGTACACTTTTTCTTGAAACATGTCTTGCCGAGTGTACACATTTACAACATCGAACTATACAATCTGTAATCAAAAAAATTTTTATTCCATTTAATTACTCTTCTTCATATGTCATACACCCAAGAAAATCAAATTTTCTCATGCTAGGGACCACAGTTGGTGTCAACATTTCATGCACCAACAATTGATTCAGTGGTGTGTATTACCTACAGGCATTACTTCCATGCAACATGCATGTTGGGCGCATTACTCAAGTGTGATCACTGGAGATGAAATCTTTCCAATATTTTAAAAGTATGAAATTTCCAAAAAAAATTTCTCAGCATATATAGCTTTTTGCTAGTGTTCCTGCACAATTGACAAGAGATGTAGTGTCTGATTACTGTAACCAGGAAAGCAATTTTTGCACTTTTTCTATAGACCTTGAATGTAGCTTGATAAGAAAGTCAAAGACATAAAAAAAGTGTCAGCTGTTCAATTTCACTTTCACCCTAAATAAATGGGTTTTATACTAACTATGAGTGTTCTGTGACACGATTGATCTAATAAATCTTTCACAATAAGATGAAAAAGTGTCCTTGCAAACAGACTGAGTGAGATACTGGTGTGCACTGTGTATGGCTCTGTACACTACTTATATTTGCTCATGTTACAACATGTGTTTAGTGTAATATTACAACATGCACTGTAATATTACAACATGCAGTGTAATATCACAACATGCAGTGTAATATAACAACATGCTGTCTATAAAAAGTGGTCATTTTCCATGGCCGATGTTAACACTTGACTTTTGAAGCTTGATAAATCAACCATTCCAGGGCCGATTTTATTCATTCAACACTTAAATGATTGAGACTACGTGTAGATTCCAGTTTTCTGGTCGTATAAGTGATGTCTAAACTCTGTATAAGCTTAAAGTTAAAAGTGTTATAAGTTTTGATTGGAAAAATATTGAAAAGAATTTTGGGCCAGATGAATTCTTTTAGTCTAAGCTATGCGATAGCATGTTCAGAAAAAGTTTTTGCCATGTTCAAAAACCGGGTAAAATCGGTATACGGAGTTTAGACATCACTAATTTGACCACAAAAACTGAAATATACAGGTAGCCTCGATCATTTTAAATGTTGAATGAATAAAATCGGCCCAGAAATGACCAATTTATTAATCTTCAAAAGTCAGTGTCCACATCGGCCATGGAAAATGACCACCTTTTTGTAGACCCCCCTTATCTCGGGACTGGGGGATTATTTGAGGAAACAAAATTTTTTCATCATAGCGCAGACCCCAAACCCTAACATACTCGAAGGGCTTCAAAATCGGCCAACTTCAAACAGAATGAAACATAGGAATCTATATTTCTATGAGATTGCAAAAAAATAAGAAACCCCCCAAAAAATTATTCTAAAAATTGACACAGCGAGTCATAATTTTTCCTTTCCTGAAAGAGAGAAATAGCGATATCGCTTCGATTTTATGTCGCATTTTACTAAAAATCGATTGACTCAAATTGATTTGTATTGGATTTAAAATTCAATTTGACATAACTCGACTTACGTATTTACTATCGAAGTTTGAGTTTTTCTACATGAGATTTCTACGTATTTAGCGACATGGAAAGCTGCCGTGAAAGCGACTTTTTGGTTAGTTGAGTGTTTTTTCTCAGTAATTTTTTGGGTGTGTTGTTATTTGAGGCCAATCCCCCCCGATTTCAAAGTTAATTGTATATAAGTGAAGTGATAATTAATGTCGATGCTAGTGATGTAAAGGCACCGGGGAACCGGTGCCCTGGAGCTAGGCACCAAAGGGCACCAGCACCGGTGCTGGTGCTGTGCCATTGCAATCTTCAGGGGTGCCATGCCGGTGCTGGTTCCATTTTTGTCAGAATAGCACCGGTGCATCGCTGCCTTTCCACCACTAGCCGTTACTTTAAAACTTTTGTAAACTGCAGTGTAAACATTGGCCCGCGCGGGAAAACCGGCACCCGCTGGCGCCGCGGCACGGTGGAGGGCGCTGTAACATTGACCCGCGCTGGAATACACGCACCCGCTGGCGGCGCCGCGACGCAGTGGAGGGCGCTGTAACATTGGCCCGCACGGGAATACACCCACCCGCTGGCGCGCCGCGGCGCAGCGAGAATTACACACCTCTGATAATCCAGATTTTTTGTAACAATTAAAAAATTTGTCAAAACGTGGGTAAACAGGAACATCTGAGATAGTATATGAAGGCACATTTTCATCAGACAAATCAAAATTGAGCATCAGTGGAAATTTATTTGGTGACATTTCCAATGGACTCAAACAATGCACCATGATAAAAAATCTCAGAAATTATTAATTTTTTATGTTTATAAAAATTGTGCATGCATGTCTATGCCAAAAAATCAAAGAATTAGGCACAAATTCCAAACACCTAAAACCTTTGAATCATTTTTTGCACAGTAATTAATCTCAAAAATAATATTTTCTTAAAATATTCATTAAAATTAAGGCTGGTTGGTTGGTGGGTTGTCTGATTAGTTGAAACTTAGTGTCCTACATAAATTTTAGAATGCAATGTCAACCCCTTAAATATGTTTCATGCTTAGCTGTAAACAGGTCACCATTGTAAAATTGTTACAATGTGCCATCCATTAAAATTTTTACAACATGACTGCATTGTAAAATTGTTACAGCAAAAATTGTTACACAGTAAAAAAATTTACACAGTAAAAATTATTACACAGTGAAAATTGTTACACAAAAAATCTCAGAAATTCTTATTTTCTATTTTTTTTCAATTTTTTTTCAAATTTTTTTTCAAATTTTTTTCAAATTTTTTTTCAAATTTTTTTTCAAATTTTTTTTCAAATTTTTTTCAAATTTTTTTTCAAATTTTTTTTCAAATTTTTTTTCAAATTTTTTTTCAAATTTTTTTTCAAATTTTTTTCAAATTTTTTTTAAAACAAAGTCACAATGTTGATATAACATGTTGTGGTCATGGCAAGGGCCGTTCAGTGGGATTTGGCTCTTCTGGATATAATAAAATAAATTTGAAAAACAAAAAAATTTTAAAAATGTGTTCCTCTATTTGTGGGGTGGTTTTGTGTAGTACCTACTGTGGTATGCACTACTATGATTTAGTACCTACTGTGGTATGATTTTGTCCATCTCCCAGTCCATTTCTCCATTTTAATCATTTTTGGACACTATTTTTTGAAATTTTATATGTTTTGCATGACTTTTGAGGTGTTACAGTGTCCTTTCCATCACTTTTGACATTTACAATGTCTTTTACATAACTTGTGACACTGCTTGAATCATAACCGGGTCTACTATTGACATGTTTCTATAAATAATTCCTTCTCAACCTTTAAACAATCTAAAAAATCTCACTGTTCAGAACCTATATGGTTATCATCTCCCACCATGTAGGATGTACATTAGAACAAAGAAAAGAAAGTGCATGAAAAGAAAATTCATTAGCTCGTTAGAGTGACAATCGTACCAAATTTATAAACACTAATCTCTCCTACTGCCTGTCGTCTCCTTCCAGAAGTCTCTTATAGCATAACATTTGAGGCACGGTGAAATTTTTCCATCAACTTCTGTAATAGACAAGTTGGTAAGTGTGTAATGGTTCATCTCACTGTCTCCAAGAGACAAAAATTAATGTGATATTGTTGATGAATATGGTTGCAACACAAGACTCATCAAGTGATACACTTCATCAAGCATTTTATCCTGTCAAACAAATCTCATCATGTTAGAAGAAAAAAATGAATTACGTAAACAGCACAATCGTCGATTCTCAATACCTGAATTCTGATTCCAATCTCCATGTGCCAACCCATTCATTAATGCTAACATTTTTGATCAATCCATTTCACATAGTGATAAAAAAAATTCAAAAAATTCTGTTTGTATATTGGGCGGACCACAAAGTATGCACAGAATCCTACCATAAGTGAATGAATAAAATTTTGTGATAAATTTTGTAATTTATTATTATAATACAGTTTAAATGAAATATTAAATATGATGAAAAACTGTATCATTTTTGGTTCATTATTCAGATGGGTTATGCTAAGTTCCCATACTAACTGTGATGTCCACCGAGTATACCAATATTATCAGAGACATTGGCCCACAAAAGTGTGCCTGATATCAAATATTGACAATCACAAAATCAGAACTTGAATTGCAACCAGAACAACCTGGAAATGGGTATGAACCATCATTCAGTGTGATTTGATCTTTCTTTGGCCATACAGCATAACATTGCCTATCATTCAGTTCTTGGGCTAATGTTTGGCATTCTGAAATCATATTTGGTGTAGTTTTTTCAACCAATGCTCGCAGAAATATCAGCCATGCTGTGTTATATCATTGTGGGTTAGTGATACCTGACCTCAATATTTTCTGGTTTATTTTTTACATACCAACTGTATTAATGGTGATATTCTCTTTTGGCTTGATTGTGAGTAATGCTGATGTGTCCAATATTTCTGCCATCTTCAAACCATCCTTGTCATTGTTGTAAACAGACTCCAAATATTCCACAGCCTGTGATTATATCTGATTGTGCTACATGTGTATGCATTTTTGTTCAAACATTCAATGGAGGATGTAGCGCACATCAATTAATTTCTGCTCATGAGAAATCAGTTTATTTGTCATTCCCATCTCAGGCTGTTTTAGAAAGTTACTTCGGTCATATTCTGCCAGGGCTTCCAATTCATCTTTGTTTAGGTTGAGCAATTTCTGCATGTTTTCAAACCTGCTTGCAAAACATATCAAATCAATTTAATGAAAGAATGTTAAAAATGCATGCTAGGTTTGCAAATAGGTAGGGCTAGATAGGTAGGGGTAACTTCACTTGCACTAAAAGTGTATCTACTGTGTAACATTATCGTAAAATGTAAAAACCTATAATATTTAAGTAAACGTTTCTTGTTCGCTTTTATATTCCATTAATTCAACTTATCAAGATTTCATTCATATTTACATTTCAATCTTAACATCTTCACATTCGCCATTTAATATCTCAAGCGATGTTGTTTACAACGTGCGCTTCACATCGCTCACATATTTAGATCTTAGTCATTGCTCACATTCCGCCACATTTCCTTGACAAGCAGCACGCAAATACGCCGTCATGTTTATGTTAAGCAGCGGGCCCGCCCCGAGTGGGGGGCCGGGCCCGCGCGCCATTTCAAATGCTGTCTGGCTTGTCTCACATTTTCACTATCTTGCCAGTTAAGCTCGCTTTTCATCGGAAAAGCGAGCGGGCAAGGATTGAACTTTCACACTTGGAAATGTTGGGTAAAAATCGGAGATTAGAGCCGACCGATTGGCGCCAAACCAATCGCCATCGGTCTGGCCCTTAAAAACCGATTTCACAGCTAAAATCGCCAGTGTTTGCAACCTCGTCAACTTCACACGAATCTCTTCCTAGGATCTAAATAAGCGCAGTAGTCACTTTATTAAGTCGCTTATTTTTGGTGCTAAGTTTAACTCTTGGTGCTAAAAGTCACCTCAGTGCTTTATTTCACACCCGCGCTGTTTGAGGTGCTTTATTCACAACCGCGCCACTTAATTGTCGCCTTTTGTCGTAATTAAGTGCCTTCTTTTAATTGCCTTATTTCTCCGGTAATTAGAGCTTCTTTTACGTTTTATTTAAGTAATTAATTTAGTTGTAAATTAATTCCTTTGTTTACGTATATTTTTATATCTATTTTATTTACATTTATTTCTTCGTATTTAATTGTCTAAATAAAATCGTTCTTCAAAACTTTTGGTAAACAATCTAAATTTGCTTCACACTAACTCACGTCAATTCACTTCAACTCAACTAATCACATTTGATAAAATAACGGAACGTCAACTAGAGACGACGCTTCACGTCAACTTACACTGGTTCACATTCGTCCTCTTCCTCGGTTAGGAATAGGAGCTGGTTCACAAGTCACTTCAACAAGTTCCGTATTATTTTACATGGCGCAGCGAGCAGGGTGACTAATTAAAGCTAATTGGTCACTCTCATTAAGTCGTCTCGCGCGAAATTTCATTGGAAATTGTTTTTCACAACTTGAGTCACACGCACGAGGTTACGGTAATACGGTTTTGGACGCAAAATCGTTAGTAGCGCGTGCATATTTACGTACGATTTTACAAGTACAAGTCACAATAAACGAAATATTTATATTTATTTTATTTCATTCACAGCTAGCTACCACTTTGCTAATAAGCAATCAATTGATCAAGATTTGCTATGGAGGAACGCGTACGCGCTCAGCGAGGTGCCGCCGCCGCCGCCGCTATGCCTATGGGCAACGTTGATGAGTCCGACACAACTCATCCGTTGACTCAACATAGCCGGGCGTTGACTGGGGTGCGCAACGGAGTGTTACGTTTCACATCCAAACCGATTCCAAAAATCGTCAAGGACGAGTCACAACCCGCCGCCGTAAACATACGCGCGGCGGAGGAAGTATTGGAATTACTTCAAGCCTACGGCTACCAAGCTGAGATGAAACGCTCAGACCTGTCTGCGGCTATGGACAAATTCACAACTATTGTCCAAGATCACATCACAAGCCTAGACAGAGACGAAGACGGTGCGGCCGAGGAAATAAAGAGCGCCAACGCAAAATTGGAGCGCGCGCTCTACTCGGGCTCGAATAACGCGATGATGCTCATGGATGAGCTGGAATCGAGGATGGCGACCGCCCAAGCGCAAATCAAATCCGCGGAAAGGTTGATACTTTCCTTGAAAGGTCAGTCAAATGTTAACGTTGATTTAACTACTCAACCCCCTTCACAACCCCCTTACAACATTGTCAATATGGGAAGTAGTTCTCAACCTTCACAACCGGAAACTTTATTAAAGTTACCTAAAATCGAGCTTGCTAAATATAACGGTGATCCGTTAGAATGGGCAGCTTGGTGGGAGATTTTTCGAGCTCAAATTCACGACCGAGCTAATTTGTCAACTGGTATGAAATACACATACCTCAAGCTCAGCCTTACCGGTCCAGCAGCGGAACTGCTGGCCGGATTAAAAGGTGATGGTCGAGATTACAGTACTGCGGTCACCATGTTACAATCAAACTTTGGTGAAACGCATCGGGTACAAGCCGCCCTTTGGGATAAATTGTATTCACTTGAAAAACCTTCGTCAAGAGGAGACTCTCTCACAAATTTCACACAAACCCTTTTATCAACTCTCAATCAACTTAAAGAAAGGGGTGAAAGTGTCGATTCTGGTGCAGTGTTAAGAATAATTCGTGGTTATCTCCCCGATAATATTGTTCTTGCCGTCACAGAAGAACACCGGAATTCGATGCGCACTGCTGCAACCGACGACACAGAACTCACAGTCGTCAGGTTTGTTGATGCATTAACTACCATTGCTCGTGCTCGTTTAGATGCGATGAAAACTGAACCACAAAATTCACAATCTTCAAATGTTGTTCAGAAATCACAAAATTCATCGTCAAAAAAGCCACAAAATGGAGGAGGTTGGCAACAGCAAAAGAAAAAGGGAAATAAATCACAAAATACCTTTTCAAAACAAAAACCTATTCACAATACGGTTGCTTTTGCTGGTACCAATGCTAATGCTGGTAAATCACAAGGAAAAAATAAAAATTCCACTCAACCTCCCAGAACTCCCGCGATCGGAGCGATTAGTCAAAAGCAGCCCTCACAACCTGCTGCTGACTATCGCAAGCCGAAATTCGAGTGCTTGTTCTGTGGCATCAAAGAGCACTACACAACCGACTGCCCTCAATACGTCACACCGAGAGAGCGCACCGAACGGTTGCAAGCTTTGGGCGACCTGTGCACGCGCTGCACGCGCAGGGGCCATCAAGCGGCACAGTGCACTCAACGATTGAGTTGCTACTACTGTCGCCAGATTGGTCAGCATCATGGGGCGTTCTGTCCTACCAGACAGGCACCCGCCAGGCGTCAGGTAAACAATTCACAAAATAAAGCCTTTGTCAAACCAACGAGCGCTAATTTTGTCAACGCTCAGGTTATCACAACGGGCGCGGCTTCGTCACATGCACCGCCATCGTATCCGCCTTCACACACGGAACCGATGAGCGTCGGTATCATCCCCCCAGATGAGAACGATTTCCGCTGGCAACAGCAGACGCTGTACCAAATGGATATGGACGGCCCGCTCGACATGGGCGAATGGCCGAGGCCCGCTAACGCGCAACAGGCGAAAGCTCAAGAAGAAGCCCGCATCTATCACAGCGAAAATGAGCTGTGGACGACGCTCCGCGCCAGCCTCATCAAGGACGGCATGGACATGGAGACCGTCGAAGCCAAAATCCGCGGCTTCCAGCAGAAACGGTACGAGGTGTACCCACACCTCAACCCGAACCAAATGTCATCGTCGGTGCCACTTCAACCCAGTCACAGGCCCACGGTGGAGGTGCTGAGCGCACAGGCGGGTTACGGTAACCCCAATACCGCTACCAGGCAGCAGGCCGAACAAGAATGTGAGTTCGATTTTGCACCTATTGTTCGTTTGCAAGTGGCCCAGGCTTCATTAATTAACAAAGACGCCGAATTAAATCGAGTCACAGACCCTTTGTTAATATTCTTTGACACTGGATGCGAATATTCATACATTAAAGCATCCGTGGCAAATGAGTATAACTTTGAAAACAAAGGAGATGTTGTTCTTCAAATGAACGTGTTTGCGACAAAAACGCCTGTCACAGTCAATACGTTTTTGGTCGAGGCTGTCATGCCTATTTACAAACACGTCGACAATAAGGGCAATATGTTACAAATTCCGCTCACTTTACGTGCAGTGGATAATTTGGCAACATATGCATGCCCACCTCCTTTGTCACAAGATGACAAAACAGTCATTTATATTGTGTATGGTGAACATGCACAAGAACAATTCGCGGAACCGCTTGAATTGACCGAAATGACTGATGAGTTTTGTCACAAATTATGTCAACCAGATGTAGTCATTGGTCAGGACTATTATTGGAAGTTCGACATTCGACCAACAGAAATCGAACTCCCATCTGGATTGATCATAGTCGAATCAATACTTGGATTGATGCTTGGTGGAAATGCGTCATCACAATCATTTGTCACAACACCCGACATTTCACCACATCAATTCATGGTTTCATGCAGTTCACATGCTTCATCAGCAGTTGCTGTTGGCCAAGAGACATTATTTCAATTTCACAGTCTCGAGTCAATAGGTATCACAGATGACCCATTATCACATGATGACGACATAGCTGAACAATTAATTCTGGAATCTGTGCTGACCGTGGCAAAATGGATGGATAAAGAAATACAGAGAATTGATAATTAGGTTCATATTCGCACATTTACTTATTTGCACTAATTTACTTTCATGCACTATATTTATTTACCACGCAAATTGTATTTCCTATACTTATTACGTATCCATGGAGAATATTTGATTAAGAAAGTGTTCTATAAGTTATTGATAGGTTTATGTGGAATGTTTAGGTTAAAAGGCCAAATATGTTATTATTAGGTGTATTAATATAAAATTAGGCTCATTCAACTCGCCGTAATTTTCTGATCATGATTATATATACGTTTGCATAGTTTACTTGCAGTTTACAAAAGTCAAATCTTGTAAATATTTACGTGCTGCGTAATTATCTAGGCCAGCGTCCTAATAAAGAAATGGTGCCCTGCGTGTAACTAGCATTTACTTCACAAAGCCCTTCGCATAGGTATAATTGTCATAACCCTGTCCACAACTTATATTTATATTTACTTAATAATTATAATACTTTGCTCAAGCTGAATATATTATAGACCCTGCTCAATTAATATACCCATTTACCTCGAATAAGTCCCAATTTGCCAATTATGAAATATACGTTTCCAGGAAGTGATTATTATTATATCGAATATACCCTGCTCTATTTATGTCGTTAGGAACATTTACACTACTATTTACAGTTTCAAACCCTAATTTATTAGTTCCAATGTGCGTCAATGTTTTCTGACAAATTGAAGCAAATTAGTAAATCGGCCGAGTTTGCCGACTTCGCGCCTCAAGATTAATAGTTTTTCCATTAACCCAATTTGTACCTGGTATTTCTTTACCATAATTATTTGAATGTATGCACGCGCAGTATAAGGCAACTGTTTCGGCTAGATGTGTTTATTTGTTGCATTTATGTCTTATTTGTGCATTT
>CAXIWS010000512.1:0-26707 GCA_964036195.1 Sphaerolaimus hirsutus | reverse complement strand
TCCAGTGTCCTACACACCAGCTTAATTCCCAGAATCCCTTACCCAGTACACCAACTGTGCTTAAGCGATCCACATTAGAGATTATATCTTCACTGTGCAGTGCCTCATTGCACTTTTCAGGGTCGTTCTGGTTGGTGGGGGTTGTAGTGGATGTCTGAGAAGTGGGTGTGGCTTTGTTAAGTCAGTTTACCAAAAGAAACGACTGTAAACAACAGAAAACTGACTGTTAACTCACTTGACAGCATGAGTTTAATATAACTCTATCCAAATCTGATTTTTTCGATAAGAATTGTCCTCTGGCAGTATGCCAACACTGTGTGGTCTTCAAGGTTGAAATCCGGCCTTGAAAGACAGAATAGAATCGATTTATGGGCCAAACGTATTTATGTTCCCAACCCCAAGTGAGCAGTTCATTTTGTATAAAAAAAGTGTGGGCCATTTACACAGCCCACAGGGGGTTCAGCCAAGGGGGTGGGTGTCCCAGGGAACTTGTAGACAAATGTTGGGGCTATCTTTTGATGCTGGCCAAGTTCCCCGGGATGCCTGCAATCGAGCACAAATTTAACTTTATCGGAAACTTAAACGTGTCCCAACCCAAGTGAACATGGGTTTATACTACACTAGCACATTGTGGCTTATTGTGCCTACACACACTAGTTTTCACCGTGACTTCGTTGTGAAAACTGAAATTTTTTCAAATGCAAATTAAAATCACGGTTGAATGATTTGATTTTATTTTAAATTTGAGTTTAAATAAATTATAGTTAAACCTTTGAAAATTTGAAAACTACAAACACTTAAAGCATACAAAATGAGTAGGCTGGATGTCGCATGTGGCCATTTCAGTTTTCACATCAGTCACGGTGGAAAACTAGTGTGTGTAGGGCCATTATGACATAGCACATTATTATTATGACAATGAAAACCACCACAATGGTAAAGTACATTGCGTAAAGTAGCTTGCGTGCAAAAAAATTGCAAAATACCTAGTGCTTAGAAATTTTGGCCAATGTTTAAAAAAACGGTTTCGATGGTCGAGTTTTTTAAAAAATAAAACGTTTTTTATTTTAAAAAAACCTTTGAAAAAAAATTGGCCATCCCTACTGTAAATACACACATATACAGCGGTTTTTGGCGCCATTGCCAACACCAGTGACGCCATGGCCTGGCGCCTACGAATGGCGCCTGTGCCCATAGCGCCGTTCCCTTTCTACAGGGCTTAAATTTTAGGGGGGGGGGGGCCCGCCTCCCCGTTCGCCGGGCTCCGCATACAATCCGCCCCCCCGCTCAAAAATCCTGGCTACGTCCCTGCCATACCGTTACGGCAAAATTGAAGATTTACCCTACTGTACCGTCTACCGCAAAATAGAAAATTTAACTTACCTTACGGTTTACCGCAAGGCCGTACCGTCTGCCACCCTAGCTGCCACTAACGCTGCCGTGCGCGGTATTTATTTATGTGGACACATTGCCAGATATAAGTAAGTGCTGAGCTGACTGATGTAACTAAAATCGCCTTTCACTATCAGATCGCCGGCTTCGGGTGCCTGGTGCTGATGCTGGGCAACGTGTGGTTCGTGTACAAGGAGACGGTTTGGTTCCGCAACCGGCAAACGGCCGCTCAGGCGGCGCAAGTGGGCGCCGGCCCCTATGCCCCCACGGGCGACATGCAGTAGGCTTGAATTGGCTGTCACTGCTGCAGGCAAGGACGTAGCCAGGGGGGGGCGGCCGCCCCCCCCTTCCCGGGCCGGACCAAAAAATGTGCCAGAAATGGCACTTTCAGAAGACGATTTTGTCGACAGTTTGAAAAAAATTTGCGCGCGAGCGGCAACATATATTTACAACATTTTGCGCCTTTACAACATATATTTTAGGCGGACCGGTCTCCGCTGCCTCAAAGCCAGTGTAAATGGACTCAATTCCTGTCCATGTCGCTCTATATGCCTGTAAAAAATACAGACACATACTGCGTTTTTGGCGCCAATGCCAACGCCAGTGGCGCCGTGGCGTGGCGCCTACGAATGGCGCCAGTGCCATGGCGCCATTCCCCCCGTTCGCCGGGCTCCGTATACAATCCCCCCCCCCGCTCAAAAATCCTGGCTACGTCCCTGGCTGCAGGTAGAACTGTTTGATCCGGTTGATGTCACGGTGTGCTGCGTTTGATCTTTCTGTTCATGAATAGATGTTTAATGAGGTGGCGGTGACGATGGCATTGCTTCGGAAATTTTCGTTTGATGGAGAATGGTCGCCTACACACTAGTTGACACATTTGGCAACTTAGATTTCGGCTTCAATTCCGATTCCGTTTCCGATAGACTTGCTGTATTATTTTTTTCCAACATTGCCGCATGTGCATTAGGAGATCGCTCTGCGACACGTGAAACCGAAATCTGAGTTTACACAGACTAGTTGACACACAAGTGTCAACTAGTGTGCGGGCCGCGAATGCGTTCCAATATTACTTTGCAACTTTGTGTTATTTTGCGTCAGGTTTTCTCGAAATATGTCCCATTTGGTGCCAACTCCGTGGGTGGACAGGCGACAAGAGAAGTTATTAGGATATAAGCGGTGGGTCATGAAACACTTTAATTCGTGCGTGACACGTTATTTTTCATATGAGAAATTTTTGATCTACCACTTACTTATTTGTCACTTACCGTTACTGCCTTTCTTGTCTTTTAACCCCTGGCCCCACGGAATTGGCCCCTGGTATGGTCCATTGCCACTTATAGTGCACAGTGACCAATAAGTGGTTGCTTGTTTGTTTGTTTGTTTTTGTTTTCTATTTGTTGTATTTTTCTTACACTTAAATACCTTTACATTTCCGGTGTTGTCCAATGAGTTGGTGTTGCCTTTATTTTTGACTCAGTGTAAATTAAAAGTAGCGTTCTGTGTTTTAACATATTCATGGTAATTTTCACTAGGATCTGTATGTGATTTCTTCTCTCGATTTTAAACGATTTCATTGCGACCAGGGTTGGCAAAATCTCAGAAAAAAATAAAAATAAAATAAAAATAAAATGTAAAATTTAAGAATAAAATAAAATAAAATAAAATAAAATGGAACATTTAAGAATAAAAATAAAAATTGTATAAAAATTCGAATTTTTGTAAAATTTTTGTATAATTGTATAAAAATTCGTATTTTTGTAAAATTGTATTAAAATTCATATTTTTTGTAAAATTATTTCTCATTGCTTGAGTGTCTACTTGTTTATTCATGGATCTGGGGGACAGTTCCAAGCTTTGTAAAGGTTAAAATGTCATGTAAAATGTCAAGCAAATTGTATCCACATCTTATGTTTATTTCTGAATCTTATGTTTTGTATCCAAATTACATTGTTGTTGAATCCAAATCTTGTGTGAACATTTGGGTACAAAAACATAAGATTTGGATACAAAACATACTATGGATACAAAAACACAAGATTTATTTACACAATTTACACTCTGCATGACATTTGTCATAACAATTGCCACTTTGCATGAAATTTTACATGACACTTGACATTTTGCATGACAATTGACACTTTACTTTGCATTTGTCATGACAATTGACACATTGCTAGACTTTTTCACAAATGTGCCCAGCACACTCCAGTAGTCCTTCTACTGGAAATGCAAACCATTCTTATCAATTATTGTAACTTTACACTTGCAGCTAGCTAACAATACATACAGCATGCAACTTTTGAAAAGTAAGGGAAAAATTTGTCACAGGTTTTTCATGTAAAGGTCTAATTATAACATTTTTGTGGCCTTGCATGCATGATTCTGATTTTTTGTACAATTTTTGTAAAAATTTTGTAAAATGGTATTATTTTATTTTATTAATGACTTTTGGGAATAAAATAAAATAAAATGAAACAAGAATAAAATAAAAATAAAATAAGATTTTTTTACAATTTTTATACAATTTTACTAAAATGAATTTTTATAAAACCAACCCTGATTGCGACGTAACGCAAATATAATTATATCGATAGTGCAGTTTGTTTATTTTACTGAGATCAAGGTCATTGGAATTTTACGTTGGATTTGTCAAAAATAATTCCAATCCAATCGACGTGTATGGTCTGTCAATATTTTGTTTGTGAGTTGTCAGTAGTGGTGCGTATAACGAATGCTAAACGTTTTTTCCAAATGGGACTTAAATATGTGTGAGTTTGAAATTTGAAACTTGAAATGTGTCGTTGCACAAAACCGTGTGAACACCGCTTTAAATAAATTATCATGTTGGAATATGGAAACAACGCACATTTTGGTGCGTAGTTTTGTGGCGCAGAACTCTTCTTGAATAGGCTCGATAAGTACTGGCGCCATTACTACAATAAAATGGCCCATATTTTCCCCAACTGCTCGGTGTCTTGACGCATACCTAATTATATATTATTTCATGGATTTGGTCGGCATAGGCTCCAATTTTTGTGATGCACTAGACATAATACATGTAATTAGTAGGTAGACGTATGATGAGTACATATCTTACAGGTGTTTACCTGTTACCATGCTTTTTTGCAATTGTTCGTTATTGCCATACATAAATAGATAAGACACACCGTACGGACACCGTCAATCCTGGAATAATCCTCCGGAGTGTCATTTTTTCAGATTTGTTTGACTGGGGACTTTTTCGAGGGAGGAAGTTTTTCAAGGGAGGGCTTATTCAAGAATTTACGGTAATCTTTTACATGCACATAAGGCTGTATTTCAGCAGGGTTTTTTATGCGTTTCAATAAAGATTTTTGTTCACGCTTCTTGTTAAAATACCTCCATTTTATCAGGCGTTCAGAAGCGCCACTTCAATTTGCTCAGAATTGAAGAATACATTAATATGTACATCACGAAAAAATGTGTGTTTACGTAAAATGAATATCTGCCCCTCCATTGTTTGTCCTCTAGCACATCTGTGTTTGGTGCTTTTCACAACGCTCGCTGGCTAACCTAAATACTAATCGCTCACTTTAGGTAGAGAACTGAAACTTTGTTGCGGTCACCCGAACGTAAAATCTCCGAGCGATGCTGGCTTTTTTTTATTGAATTCAATTGTGAACGATTGTTTGTTACTCATGTCATTATGTACACTGGTTTTCGACCAATATTTCGAAAACTCATAAATGAGCTTTGAGCGCATTTGAGTTTTCTAGACTGCGTCACCTTTTATCACCGTCAACTGTAGTTGACGGACACATCATTCTAGAAAACTCAATACTCAAATGCGTTCGACGCTGATTCATGAATTTCGGTTGAAAACTAGCGTGCACATGCACAGTATTATGCAATCTGAACTGTCCTCGGTAGTCACATGAGCACAAAACCAATGAGCGGAAAGTGTGTAAATGATAATATAATTAAAATTCCCGTTTAACACTATTTTATTTCGGCATTTATTACTGTTGTAATGTATTTTAGTTGATTGAACTTTCTACAGTTCAATCAACTAAATGCTACTCCACCCGGTCCCATACAGGGTCGCTCCATACGATGGCTTTACACTAGTTTACGGTCGCAATTTTGTAGACCGAGAGGTTCGTTCAAATCTGGTTTATCAGTTGCCGGAGTTTTGGGCGTAAACTACACAGTGTGGGTGTGGCCGATAAGAATTGATTACAACATTGCTGGATTTTATCGAAAAACGACTTTTTGTACTTATTCAAGCACTAAAAAAGAAGCTGCAGTTTTAACTAAACAGTGTCATTATTCTACCAGTGACAGACCCTTAACTCTATTTTTAGACCTTTTCAGCTATTTTTGGACCTTTTTAGTGTATCGCGTGTGTGTGTGTACTTAATGAGCGAGTGAGCCATTGTTCTGTATGCCAAGGAAAACCGTAACCTAACGTTCAAAGTCAAACTTGACTTTCAGGGTGTTTTTGAAATACCGTTGTAAATGTAAACCGGTTCTCGGCCAATACGTTTGCGTTTGAAATTTTATGCACGTAAATAAATTTATGTCCCGCTATTGAACCTAGGAACACTTTTAATGCGGTAAATAAGCTGGGCAAACATCGCCGCTGTGCCGGCCCACGTGTAAGCTGGTGCGAAACATTCACTGCGTCATTTCGCTTGTTTACGTGCATAGGTGCCGCCCGTGTGTCTGTACGTGAATGCATGGTATACAGATCATTATGCACGCTTTCCAGCAATCCCTTATACTTAGGGACGTAGCCTGGATTTTTGAACGAGAGGGGCGGATTGTATGCTGAGCCCGGCGAGCGGGGGCCCAAAAATTTTCCCCTTGTAAAGGAATGGCGCTTTGGCGCCAGCGCCATTCGTAGTCGCCACGCCATGGCGCCATTGACGTTGGCATTGGCGCCAAATAATGCTGTATTGTATGTATTTTACAACATATACAGCGACCGGGACACATTTCGCACACCATGAGGCGTCGAAATGCGCGCTTGCGTGCAAAATTTTTTCTGTCTGCCGTCAAAATTGCTGAATGGAAGTGCCATTTCTGGCATATTTTTATGTCCGACCGGGGAAGGGGGGGGGGCGGCGGCCCACCCCCGCCCCAGGGGTATCTTGAATTTCGACCCGCTGAGTGGTTGGATAGATAGCCAATCGCTCCTCCAGAGGGATAGATAGCTGAAAAGTTTTCTGGGGGGGGGGGGTTGTAGTGGTTCGATATATAGGCTTTTTCGGGGCATAGAAGGGAGAAAAATCGCTAAAAGTAGGTGTAAAATAGCTCAAAAATGGTATTCAAGAGCATTTAGTACTAAAAATAGCTGAAAATAGGCAAATAGGAACCAGAACTATGATTTTGGAAGTGAAAATCTATAAAAAGGTATGAAAAATAGCGATTTTGAGTGAAAATTGGGGTATAGTTTCTCTATAGGGTATAGAATCGCTCCAGATATGTAGATAGCTGGGTGATTTGGGGGGGGGGGGTTTAGGGGATAGTAGCCCAAAATTTTGCCTCCAGGGTAGATAGATAGCTGGGCGGTTTGGGGGGGGGTAACCCAGGGCCGTATCTAGGGGGGGGGGGCTGCAGCCCCCCCTTCCCGGCGCGAGACCAGAAAGTGACCGAAAAATGCGACTTTTTCAACGCCAGTGTAAAAAAATTTGCGCGCAAGCGCGCATTCTTCACCAGACATAAGGTGTTATCATCACATTTGCTCCATGTGGCCGCAAATCATCATAATTACACTCAATGTTGTGCTTTTTGCTGTTTTGTATGTATATTTACATACATATACAGCGTTCCATGGCGCTGGCGCCAACGCCAATGGCGCCATGGAGTGGCGCCTACTAATGGCGCCAGCGCCATGGCGCCATTCCGCCACCATGTAGCAAAAATTTTAGGGGGAGGGGCTGAGCCCCCCCCCCCCTCGCCGGCCTCCGTAAACAAGCAGCCCCCCCCGCTCAAAAATCCTGGATACGTCCCTGGGGTAACCCCCCCCCCAACCCCCCCCCCCATTCGAGACCCCTGCCCCCCCTGCCTACGTCCTTGCTTATACTCACGCAGCTGTTGCGTGAAAACAGTCGCTGGCCAATAAACTGATTATTCACACGCTCAGCTCGGTGCAAATATTCGCAGGTAACATTCTAGGTCGGCTAATATTTTTAGCATTCTATTCTAATTCAATACTAAATATTTAACCCTAGCTGTGTAGCCAAGATGTGCGGTATATTCGCCTATTTGAATCACCTGACGCCGAAAAAGCGCAGCGAAATCGTGGACATCCTGCTCAAGGGGCTGCAGCGGCTCGAGTACAGGGGCTATGACTCCGCTGGTGCGTGTTTCCAAATTTTGAGGGTGCTTTCATCTTTTAAGGGATCGATTGACCGTTTCCGTGGTAAAGTTGTTTCGAAAGGGTGTCTAGGTCTGGCACCTAATCTTAGACATCCATCTTAGAATTAACCCTGGATTGGCCCCACACACGCTAGTTGACATCGACACCAAATGTCAACTGGTTCCATTCCCAATTCAAAGCTTGCGTTTGAACGTCGATCATCGACTCGTCAGCAAGCTTTGAATCGGGATCGGCACTAGTTGACATTTGGTGTCGATGTCAACTAGCGTGTGTGGCCCCTATAACCCATGAAAGGCTATTTGTGTCTACACAACTGAAATTTGCTTGGTACCTCGCAGGCATGGCCGTGGACGGAGGTCCGACGCTTGACCGCATCAACGACTCGGTGGCGTTGCTCAAGCGCAGCGGCAAGGTGAAGATGCTCGAGGACGAGATCTGGTCCAACGAGGAGCTGGACATGGACCTGCTGGTCGACTCGCACTGCGGCATCGCGCACACCCGCTGGGCCACGCACGGCCCCCCCAATTGGGTCAATAGTCACCCGCAGGTGAGTATGAGTTGAGGGTCTGAACCTCTGAATGAAATCAGTGTCGTCTCTGAGGTTTTAAACATTTTGGTGGTCTTTGCTTTTAGTTTTGGGGTATTTATGGGAATCTCTACCTGGAATTTATGCGTATTTTAATGTTAAATGATAAAAAATGATTTATTTCACTCGCAATTCGTTGCTTTCAATATCAGCTAATTTGAGAATGAGTCACGTGACCTGATAATTACATTTGGAAAAATAAATTATATGCATCATATTATGCATAATAACTTGTGAACGCAGCGTTCGAACACTGCGTGCGACTTCGTGGTGGTGCACAACGGCATCGTGACCAACTACCGGGACATCAAGCTGTACCTGCAGTCCAAGGGGCACGTGTTCGAGTCGGACACGGACACGGAGGCGATCGCCAAGCTCGTGCAGCACATCCACGACAGGCACCCCTCGCTCGGCTTCCGGCCCCTCGTCGAGACCGCCGTGCAGCAGCTGGTCCGTACTTCGACGCGCTATTGCAATTTCTGGGGTAGCTTTATAACTGGGACAATTTCGATCCGCTATTACGTAGTCTTTCTGCTGTCATTCGATTTGTGGACGTTCAAGCAAGGGAATATTATTGTGATTACCTTATCTATTTATAATGCAGTGCCGTGCCGGTATTTCTTGCTTGAATAACCCTATGTGTTAGAAAATGCTACATTTAGCCTGGCGATACCGTAGCGTAGTAGTATTTAAGGAGGGATAGCTACCTGGCAGGATTCTAGCCATGTGCATGTGTTTGCTCTATGGGGCTTAACTGAGGCGTTTCGTTACGTTTTTACCTCGAAAAAGAGCTAGGTGACCGAAATCTTTGGAAGGCGATTTTAAGGTGTTGGCAGAACGAACGTGCACTGCTACCGCAATTCTTATTGTTTTCATCTTTCAAAATGTTTTGAATTAAGTTTGTGAACCATTTTTTATTACAATCCGTATGTCAAAATTCATGAGTTGGTGCAAATATTCCGTGTACTATTCTTGAAAATTTTACCGGGGTCCGTCCTGTAAATTGTAAAATTGTTTTAAACTTCCAAGTGTTAAGACTTTTTAATTCTAAACCTTTTTAGTTGAAAGGTTTTTACATCACAGACTGTACTAGCTTCCCGAAGCGCAAGTACTAGCATTGGGTAGTAGCTAACCATCGATATGTCTTAAAATTGTTAAGTGACTCCAACAAGAGTGTGTTGAGAAACAACCCTATTCCGTTCCCATTTTCCACCCATCACAACGATTCCCAGGAAGGCGCGTTCGCGATCGTGTTCAAGTCGCGCCTGTTCCCGAACCAGTTGGTGGCGACGCGGCGCGGCAGCCCCTTGCTGGTGGGCATCTGCAGCAAAGCCAGGCTCACCACTGACCAGCTGCCCGTTTACTATTCCAAGGGTGAGGGTTTGATTCGCGTACTAGTTGACGAGTTGCGTACTGCGCTCAGTTGCGTACTGAAATTTGGAATAGGTGCTAGCGCAGCGCCAAGACAGACATGTGCCACAGCAAAATGGCACAAAGCACTAATAGCGCCATGGCACTTTTTGTCTTAACGCTAGCGCCAAATTCTAAATTTTTAGTACGCAACTTGTCAACTAGTGTGCGAGCCACCAATTCGCCTATTAGATTTCACAATAAAAACTCGGTGACATTTTTCAGCCTGGGCCACCCATCGTGGTTTTGACCAAAACCTTACTGAGAACGGTAAATCAGTGTGCTCTGGTATTTATGTTGTATTCTAAATAGTATGAATTTTGTTGGTGCTCGTATTTTTACTGACACGCGCACTACACGACAAAACACGCGTAGGTACTTAATGATTAGCGAAATCACATTAATCTACCCTACAAACACTAGTTGACATCCAAAATTTCCATTGCTGATAAATCTTGATTAATCCGGTATTAGAAGTTCGTCAACTACTGTTACGGAAATTAAAATCATTCATTCTGGTGCCAATCCCAAGCCCTGTAAAGTATAAAGTAAAGTGTCAAATGTAAAGTCAAATGCAAAGTAA
This sequence comes from Sphaerolaimus hirsutus, assembly GCA_964036195.1. Classification (NCBI taxonomy): domain Eukaryota; kingdom Metazoa; phylum Nematoda; class Chromadorea; order Monhysterida; family Sphaerolaimidae; genus Sphaerolaimus; species Sphaerolaimus hirsutus. The sequence goes on along the minus strand of CAXIWS010000512.1, from coordinate 16,372 downwards.
AGTGTCAATTGTCATGCAAAGTTCAGTAATAAAATCTTTTCTTTTTTGTTTTAATTGACAGTTGACTTTGCATTTGACTTTACATTTGACACTTTACTTTACACTTTACAGGGCTTGGGACTGCCCCCATGGTCTACTCGAATGTGTTCAAAACAGATCTGACAGTTTTTGTAAATTTCGGTTGTCAACAAAAAGTGCAAAATACTCACGCTTAGGTGATTAAAGCCCGATGGAAACTCTTTTTACGTACCATAACATCTGTAGCGACAGCGCGGCCCGTGTCCCCCTGCACGGACACACGTGAGGCGTTGCTTGCCGTTTTACGAACGTTCATGTTGTGCACTCTGCAGTCGATGCGAGTTTATGCTTCGGATTAGATCGCGTTAACAATCAGGTTTTAACAATCAGCTATCGTATTTCCTCGAATTACCCACCGGGGGGTTTAGTTTTTCAGAGTGAAAATTTTGTATGGGGGGGGGGCGGGGGGTTATTATTTCGCCAGAAATTTTTCGAAATCCCAGTACTAAATCGTTCTCTGTAACGTACGCAGACGTAGAAAATGCAACCAAAACCGCCAAAACAATGACTCTAGACTATATAAGCATGCAGGTGGTATAAACCCTGCTCTAACATAACAGTCATTGTTTTTAACGTCTGTTCTGCGTTGTCCGGATCACAAACCGCATCTATTATCATTTACGTTCTCTATACACTAAATTGGGGCTGGGTATTTCGAGGGGGCTTTATAAATTCAAAGTGCCCATTTTGAGGGGGGGGGGGTATTTCGAGGAAATACGTTAAATGGAGAGTTACGAAGTAGAACTTGATCGAAATTGGAAAGTCATTGAATTAATATTTTTATCGGTTTATCAGGCAGTATAGTCATTCTTGGTGACCGAAAATTAGTGTCTACGAAGCATAACTCGTATTTTTCAGGTTACGCATGTCTCGTTTTACTCTGGATTTTATCAACATTCGTCCCGGTCCCGACCCATCGCGAATGGGACGTTGCCTTTATCGTTTTTTTACTAAACGCTCCCTAACACTTCAGTTTCCATTTATTTTACCAGTTTGCATGTTTGCCGTGTTCTAACAACCCTCACTTACCGACGCCACCATTGCACTTGGTATTTGAAAACACTCTTTTCTTTTCGTTTTGTTCCCGAAATTCATGGATCTTCGGTCCCAGAACGATCTACGCTTGTGTTATATCACGGTGAAAAGCGGTCAACTCAGCTTTGGCCCCTTGTAAATTGGCGACGACATTTTCAGCGCGGCGCTACCACAGCGTGACTAGCGACGACGGCGTGACTGCCGAGTGCGTGACGCCGATCGAGGCGGCCACGCCGCTGTTCGAGCGCTCGTTCAGCACCACCGAGATCAGACCCGCGCAGGACGTGGCCAACATGCAGGTGCGCAAAGATGTTTCTCACGTCATTTTAAATGGTAGTCGCTGATCTTTATCGGCGCCTTGGCTGTGGTAGATTGCAGACAGCGGTGATGTTTTACAGCTCACTAAAACTGATTTACAGCTCAAATTAAAGTTTATTAGTTGAGGTGACGAAATTACACCAACCGAGCTATTCTGTGGAACTGCAGTTACGTAATTTTCATTTCGCGTGCTAAAGGCTGACACAGACTTCGATTTCATAAGGCTGACACAGACTTCGATTTCATAAGGCCCACACACACTAGTTTACATAGCGTATAAATGTCAACCAAATAACACAAAAAATTTAAAGCGTCACATTTGAACGAAATGTGCAAATTAAGTGACTTAATTTAATGCTCTATCACTACGGAAAATTGAAATCATATGATCACCCAAAATTTGATTGACACTAATTTTGATGTCAACTAGTGTATGTGACCTATTACGATGCCTGTCGACACAAAAAAGTGCCGGGTGTCGCCAGAGGTGCACTTTTTCATAACCTAGCCAGCTAAATCTCAGGTGGAGTACTTCTTTGCGTCGGACGCGTCCGCGGTGATCGAGCACACGAAGCAGGTCATGTTCATGGAGGACGACGACGTGGCCATGGTCAAGGACGGCGGTGCGTTCGATTTCTAAACGATCACACTTTTTGGACTCTTGAATTTTCACTCTCTCATTTTTATCCCAGATATTTCAGTAAAAATGGATGATCAATTTTTTATATGAATGGGCCCACACACGCTAGTTGACATCGACACCAAATGTCAACTGGTGCCGATCCCGATTCAAAGCTTGCTGAAGAGTTGATGAACGACGTTCAAACGCAATCTTTGAATAAGGAACTGAACCAGTTGACATTTCAATCAATGTCTTGGAGTCTTGCCAATTCCCTCAATATCTCTGGAGAGGGTGTAAAAGTCACCCAACAGGTTTTATTTGTCTGGTTGCGTTTTTTTAAATTTGGTGTCGATGTCAACTAGCGTGTGTGGGGCTAATGGTGTTTAGCTCCACAAATCAGGAGTTCGTTGGGATACATATTCTAAAATTTAAGTAATGAAATCATTACTAGTGCACATCAGCTGGAAAATAACATCTTAGTACAGAATACTGTCAAATATTTGGCAGTGCACTTGGCTAACATGGGGGGATTAATCGAGGATTTACGGCAGTTGTAATCGTCACATGACGTAAACAGCTTGCATGAATCCCTTCTACCCAACCCATTTTTTCCAGTGCTTTCCGTGCACCGCGTCAAGCGCGGCGACGACATACCGCAGACGCGCGACGTCCAAACGCTGCACATGGAACTGCAGCAGATCATGAAGGGCAACTACAAGACGTTCATGCAGAAAGAGATCTTCGAACAGCCCGACTCCGTTGTGAATACCATGCGCGGCCGCATCAACCCCGAGATGAACAAGTGCATTTTGGGTGGCATCAAGGTGCGTGTCTCGCTGACGCTGCGACCCACCTTCGAATCGCTGAAGCATGATTTTACATGTACTGTATTTGCTCGAAATACCCTTAAAGGGTTAATTATTTCGCCAGCAAATTTTGAGCAGGGTTTATTCGAGGGGGAGGCTTATTATTTCGTTAGAAAATTTCGTGAAGGATGGTATTATAGAATAGGCCAAAACATAACCCAAACTGGTAATAAATGAGACCAAACAGGATATATTTGTACATATACTAGTCTGTGTAGATATCCCTTTATATGTACAAATATATTTATCGATACAGACTAGTGTATCTGTGGCTGCAATGCAATTTGGCAGCAATTAATACATCATGTGCATTTCACACATTATGTACATCATTCAAGACTGGTGCTGTTTCGTGGGGGTTTTATTATTTCCCCAGGTCGCTCCGACCTGGGGATATTTCGAGTGGGGTTAATTCGAGGTAATACGGTAAACTATCAAGGTGATTACGGGTGCTGTGTAAGTGTTCCTTTTTGTGGATATTTTTAGCACATGCATCGTGTTTTGATGGTACTACTGAATAATTCTAAATGCGGCGACACTGTGTTGTCTAGGGTGTCAACAAAAACTTGTGACGGAAAACGGAAACGAAAATTTTTTTATACTTGCCGGAAAACGGAAAATTCAAAGGCCGGGAAATGGAAACGGAAAAATTTGCTGAAATGATGCCGGAAATGAAAAAAACGTTTTCGCGCGCACAAACACAACCCCAGCAAAAACACCCGTTCAGGACTACCTGCTGGACATCGGCCGGTGCCGGCGGCTGATCATGATCGCGTGCGGCACCAGCTACCACTCGTGCATCGCCACCAGGCAGATCATGGAGGAGCTCACCGAGCTGCCCGTCATCTTGGAGCTGGCCAGCGACTTTCTCGACCGCGAGACGCCCATTTTCCGCGACGATGTGTGCCTTTTCGTCAGCCAGTCGGGCGAGACCGCTGACACGTTGAATGCGCTTCGGTGAGTGTTGTGTTGCATTGCGTGATCTCCGCGAACAGGGTTGGAGTGGTGTTGCTGAAATGTCTGGTTTAATCTGAAGTTACTGGGTGTCGAATTGACTAGCGTTGAGAGTTTTTTCAAATGCAGCTAGGGTTGGCCGATGTTTTTTTTAAACGTTTTTTATTTAAAAAAACGTTTTTTTTATATAAAAAAACATGACGTCCGTAATGTTTTTTCTATTTTTTAAACATCGACCGAAATTTTTAGTACTAAGCACTAGGTATTTTGCAAAAATTTTGCGCGCAATTTCACACACAAATTGACATTGGTGGTTGTTTTCATTGGTTTTGTGGCATTTTTAGTATCAAAGTATCCATTTATATATGCTACCATGGGTTAATAAGCCGTCATATGTCGGTGTAGTATATAATATTGAGGTAATTTGCTTCCATGTACTTTAACAGTGTAACTTCACTCCCAAAGTAACAACCTCCTTTTATAACCTTGTTTCATCACTATTCCGTGCCAAATTTTACCTGAAGTCACGAACATTCGACTATAAGGCGATATACGAACGTATCGACAAAAAGAATTGATATTTTTGACACAAATTACCACTTATAATGCTATCCCATGGCTCAACAGCCATTATATGGTCATATATAACATCACAGAGTATTGCCACTGTCTGATATACCTATATATGTTGACACAAGGTCATATCTGTGAGCTTTTAAAAAAACGTTTTTTTATAAAAAAACATCGAGTTAAAAAAAACTTTTTTTTTAACCCTAAATGCAGCTGATTTTTTAGTGATACTTTTTGACTTGGATCTGACAGAAAATTATCGGTTGCATTTTTTGGTCACGGCAACCCTTTCTGTACACATCAGCATGTAATATTTAATGAGCTGTGATATCTAAGCTGCGTAGGATTCCGCCAGTGTGATTCCAAATGCTTCTGATGTCAATACAAATCAATACTTTGAAATGTATTGCAGGTACTGCAAGCCGCGCGGCGCGCTGCTGGTGGGCATCACGAACACGGTGGGCAGTTCGATCTGCCGCGAGTCGCACTGCGGCGTGCACATCAACGCCGGCCCCGAGATCGGCGTCGCCTCCACCAAGGCGTACACGAGCCAGATCATCGCGCTGGTCATGATCTCGCTCGTGCTCAGCGAGGACCGCATGAGCAAGCAGCTCAGGCGCCAGGCCATCATGCAGGCTCTGCATAAGTTGCCCGGTGAGTCTCTGCTTGCTGTATTGGAAATCTCCGGTCTTATCTAAATAGTATCGAATGTGAACAACGATAATTTCTGTAAATAATTTCTATGATAATTTCTGTTTTACGCCGAACAACTAGCATTTTTCACCTACACAAGGAATCACAGTAAGTAAATCACTAGCAAAAGAGATCCGGGGGTTGTGGGGGGTCCTTCCGGAGGAGCGATTTGTACGAGGATTATGATATTTTTTATTACCAACTTTAATTGTGTGCATGTCTATTCATTTTTTACCATCCCGCAGATATGATCCGCGAGGTGCTGCACATCGACGGCCAGACGAGAAAAATTGCGGAAACGCTGCGCGAGGAGAAATCCGTTCTGGTGATGGGTCGCGGCTACAATTTCGCCACGTGCTTGGAGGGCGCGCTGAAGATCAAGGTTTGTCTTTGTGCCCGTGGTGCAGGGGTGTCCTAGATTTTGACCCTCCCGCGAGTTGGATAGATAACAAATCGCTAAAAGTATGTGAAAAATAGCTGACAATGGGCAGTAAATAGGCCACAAACTACTGATTTTGAAGCGGATTAAGACAGAAAGTCATGAAAATTAGCTGTTTTGACCAAAAATCGGGGCAAAATTTCTCGAAAATCGCTCCGTATAGCTAAATAGATAGCCGTGCTGCAATTGCTCGTTTGCCATCGATTGTCGCAGGAGCTGTCGTACATCCACTGCGAGGGCATCATGTCCGGCGAGCTGAAGCACGGCCCGCTGGCGATGGTCGACGAGAAGGCAGCGATCGTCATGATTATTTGCAAGGACCACGTCTACAACAAGTCGCTCAATGCGCTCCAGCAGGTTCGTAATTAGTGTAGACTTATAGGGTATTCTCAACATTTGAATGTATGAGAAAAATTTGAAAACTGTCATGGGAAAATCTGCAAATTCGAAAACTCATTGCGGGAAAAAGCAATTAAAAAATTAATGGCTGTGGCCTAAATTAATTAACACTCGTGGCCTATAGACCCGTTTTGCAGGTGCTGGCGCGCGGCGGGAAGCCGCTGATCATCGCCGACAGCTCCGTCCCGCTGGAGGACCTGCCCCCTGGCGTGCGTGACGTCATTTCGGTGCCGCGCACTGTCGACTGCGTGCAGAACATTCTGACCGTCATTCCGCTGCAGCTCCTGTCCTACCACATCGCAGAGTTGAATGGGTGCAATGTACGTTGGTGTCGGGTCACTTACCTTACATTAAGCATCTTGGAAAGACTTTTATCTTGTGTGGTTCGTAAATACGTATTTTTAGATAGAAATGGCAATATTTACAGTTTTGAAGACCGCATATTTATGGGGGTATGGTTGGTGTATAGGCACTGTTATGGGAAGCTTCAAAAGTTGAGAAAATCTGTAAAACAGGTGAACGACCGCCTAAAATATGTATGTGGATAAATAGGTACCGATTTTTATGTAAGATTGCAAAATAGTTTTGGGAATTTTGAGTCGTGGAATCTATAAATACGTGCTGCGTGGCATGTTCACTGTTGTGCATTTTCCACCAATTCAGTAGGCCCTTCACAACACAAGGCTATGGCCCATACCGCATGTAGCCCATTATAGACACATTATACCCGCTGGGGTAAGAGAGGGGGGTTGGTGCCCCCACCCCCAACCGCCCAGCCATTTATCTATCCCTGGGACAATTTTTTTCGGCAACTTTCCCCTGAACATCCCCCCCGCGAATTGCCTAGCTATCTAGCTATCTGGAGCACTTTTGAGCAATTTTACCCTAATTTTCATACTTCTGATAGATTTTCACCTTCAAAATCATTAAGACCAGGGACGTATCCAGGATTTTTGAGCGGGGGGGGCTGTTTGTTTACGGAGGCCGGCGAGCGGGGGGGGCTCAGCCCCCCCCCCTAAAATTTTACGTATACAGGGGCGGAATGGCGCCATGGCGCTGGCGCCATTAGTAGGCGCAACGCCATGGCGCCATTGGCGTTGGCGCCAGCGCCTTGGAACGCTGTATATGTATGTAAATATACATACAAATACAGCAAACAGCACACAATTGAGCATGTTTGTAACGATTTCGGCCACAGGGAACAAATCTGTAGATAATACATCACGTTTGGTGAAAAATGCGCGCTTGCGCGCAAAATTTTTTTACGCTGACGTTGAAAAAGTGCCATTTTCCGGTCACTTTTTTGTCTCAGCCCGGGAGGGGGGGGGGCTGCAGCCCCCCCCGCCCCCCCCCTGGATACGGCCCTGATTAAGACTGTGTTTTATTGCCTATTTAAGACAGCATGCCGAGTATAATAAAACGTATTCCGGGTCAACATGCGGGATGGGTTTACATGCGGAATAGTGCAGTGCCCTTAACAACGATTCTAGACACACTAGTTGACAACGACAATAACTGTCAATTGGTTTCGATCCCAATTCAAAGCTTGCTGAGAAGCCGACGAATGACGTTCAGATTCGAAAATGTTGAATCATGTTGTAAATGAAAATGTTGTGTTGAAAAAGTATTGTGGCACGTACAACGTACAAAGTTGACGTGAATTTATGTGTCTGCAATAATGCGTAGTGTTACTCATCAGCAAGAATTGAATTGGGATCAGAACCAGTTGACGTTTGATGTCGTCAAGTAGTGCGTGTAGGGCCAATCGCGCGGGGCAAAGTTTGTTGGGGTTGTGGGGTAACGTACTGGAACTTTAAGTGTCAATTTATAAGCTTTGAAGATTTGACAAAGTAAAAAAGATAGTGGGTTTGAAGGTGACCTTCCACTGGGACTGGAGACACCTGTCTGTTAAAATGCGCTGTTTAATGGTTGATCAGCGCCATGGCCCGAGTAGTGATGGAAAAGCGCCAGAAAAAAGGGCGCCGGGCGCCAATGGCACCATGGCGCCATTCGGAAACTGGGCGCCAAGCGCCAAGGGCGCCACAGAAAAAGGGCGCCATTCGGGCGCCAGGCGCCAATGGCGCCAGAATAAAAAAGCGAGTAGAATACCCTGCGTGTGCTAAAAATGCTTCTCCAGCACTGTAGTGCACACATTCACTTCTTTATTCATGTTCTCCAGGATGTAATCAGCAAAAATGAGACTAGCAACAAACTTTTGTGCAAAAACCATACTCACACGTGATATTCAATTCAAACACTTATTTGAAAATTCTCATTCGACAAAACAATGAATGCACATCAAATAGATTTTTCAATATATGTTTTCTTGAAGCGGACGACAACGGAATTTCGATAATTTCAATCCGTTGATTTACGAGTTTGCAAGTTCACCGGTCTATCATGCTCAGCTTCTGATCCGTTACACGCATCTGATAAAAATTGGATGAAACATATACATCCACTCACACCACTGTCTATTTTCCAGTGAATTTTGATCATTCACAGTCCCGTTTTCTTTTTTATTCATTCACGCAGCACTCACCTTGAAACCATGCTGGCGCCATTTTGGCGCCCTTGCCGCGGAGAAAGGGCGCCATGGCGCCTTTCAGAAAGTTGGCGCCAAGGGCGCCATGGCGCAGCGCCCTTTGCCGCCCTCAAATGGCGCCAGCGCCATGGCGCCATTCCATCACTAGGCCCGAGTACCGGGGAAAAGTTTTATAATGAAAACCAATTTCAGTGCAAAGACTTGTGGTTCATACGTTGTCAAATGAACGCAGGTTGACCGGCCGCGCAACTTGGCCAAATCGGTCACGGTGGAGTAGATGATGCGTCGCTGGCGCCGCTGAGCCGACTGCGTTTCATGTTGGCATGTTTGATTACTCATACATATATATTGAGCTCACATTATTTATTTATTTATTTTTTCCTTTTACCATATCTTTTTGACTTTTCTTGATATTTCTATTGGGGATTTTCATGCCTTTTCGGTGAGCGTACAGGTTTCAGACATTCCTGATTCTGTATTTTGTTGTTTTACCAAGCGTCGGAGTACCGCAATACTTTTGTGGCCTTCACTACCGCGTTGAGTTTTGTCCAATTCCTACAATTTTACAGTTCTGTGTTCATTCTTACAGAAACTCGTTTTTATCAAAGAAATCTCCGAGTACCAGTACATAAATTTCCCACAAGTCTTCGAAGTTAATAAACGCGCAGCTAAAAAACAACAACAATTTTCCACTTTTTGCGTCCCTTTATTCGCCTGCCAGGGTGGCAAACCGGTTTGCAAGCGATGGTTTTCTCTTTGTCGGCCGTGCGGCAGGTGCGCCGCCTGGAGATTAGATTTGTTGATTCAGGGCTAGCCGGGTGTTCCAGAAACTTGTTTTGCGAACGCGCCTCGTGCCCATGCATGAGCCACCCTGTATTCCGGTGGCGCGCGCATGTTAGTCACCTACTTGGCAGATTGGCGCCGCTACAAATTGCCCGCCTGTAGGTAGTCACGCGCGCGCGCGCCGCCGCCGCGGCTCCATTACCTACTTGGCAGTGAAAGTGAGCCGGTGACAAAGGAAAGCGAGAACGGGCGGCGCCGGTTTGCGGGCAACTTTTGCCGCGCGGCGGCGGCAGGTGCGCAGCCAGGTGGCCGGCAGCTGGCTCGCGCTCGCCGCCCGCGTTTCTGTGTCAAGCGGCCGCGCCGCCGCACATCTTCCGGTTGACGTTCTCTACTGCCGCCCGCGCCGAATTGTTTCTGCTGCGATTTCACTCTGATTTGCCCGGTGGCTCCCGGCGTTGATTCGAAGACAGCTGGAACAGCTGGTTGATGGATGTGTGTCGTCAAGGCTTGCCGTGGAAAGAACGTTATGAGCGGCGCCAGCCGTCGGGACTAAAATAGCTATTTACTGACACATTGCCGCGAGAATGTATTACAACACAGTGGTGCAAATTTCGCGATGTGAAAAACGACCGCTTTATCAGGCCACGTGCTGCGGGAGGATACTGATGGTAATCTCCGCAGTGGTAATCCCCGTTCATGTACTGATGGTAATCCTACACAGCAAAATATGCGAAACTTTTCTATGTACAGTTGGTAACCTCATATGTATGGATGGTAATCTCCAATGTATGGATGGTAATCTGATCTGTTCTGGTGGTAACCTTAAATGAACTTTTCGTCTGTTTGTTCCCACACGTATTAAGTGTCTGCACACGTTAGAACAATGTAAACATAATTAGTGATCAAGTAGGTCAGTGCAAGCAAGTTTACGATCATTCATGGTAAATATATTAATTAGCCATCTAAATATGTGAATTCAATTAAGCATATTCAAAAACGTAAAACTATTTAGGTAAAATGTAAAATTCTAAGGCGATCATTTATACAGTTTTCAAAGGCAGATAAATATTCATAAGTGAAATATAAGCCATCTGAGTGCAAGCGAAGCGCGCGCGCGCGGGAAAACATTTGTGTAAACAAATAAGACCACTGACAACAGACGTAAGTAAATATTTTGTAAATAAATAAGATACACTAGTGTTGGTTTCTGCACCAGAACTGGAACCGGAATTGAAATTCTAGGAAATTTAACAAAGCAACATTTATTGCATTCACATTTGAAAAATAGAGATTTTGTTCCAGTACTGAAAATGGACCGGAATTTCAATTACCCATTCTGAAACCAACACTAGTTCAGTGTCAACGTAAAACATGGCTGCATAAATATGGTGCACGTTATTATATTGGAAAATGCTGTGTACAGATGTACAGAAAATGCTGTGTAAATTTAAATTTAAATATTTTAAATAGATGCTTTTTACTAAATCCACTGCATCGCCTGCACAATATTATGTGCAGTATCAGATAAGTCGGTCAGCTGCACCTGATCGTTCTGCGGTTGCTGCAAAAGTTGCAGTTGGTGCTGCGCTTGCGCCAGCTGCAACGCGAGCAGCTGATTCTGTGCCACCAAATCGATATCTGCTGGATTTTGTGGCACTGGGGGTGGCAGAATCTCCTCGGTGGAGTTCTTCAGCAGATACGAGCAACGCTTCAGGTAGTCATACACCTGCATGGTTTCGAGGGGGGGGGGTTATTAATTCATAGTGCCTATTTTGAGGGGGTATTTCGATAGGGGTGGGGCTATGGGATGCAAAAATTTGTTTGTTCTTGTATTCAGATGGGATATGGTAGATTTCACTGTATGGTGTAATGTCACCAGAGTATAACAAGCATTCTAAAAATAAAAAAATATAAATTAAATTGAAATTTGAACTTACATAGCCAAGTGGCACATTGTCCCACTCGCCGTAGGCAATGCAAACTCCCTGCAGTTCACGCTTGTATTCTTGAAGCTTATCGTCGATTTTCACGTAAGTCGTTTTACGCTGCCGCAGTTGCTCACGCCCATCGTTTATCTTCTGACGCAAAAGCGACTCCTGGGATGATGTGCATGGTGTATTTATTTATTTATATTTACATAAATGTTTAATTAATATTTAAAAAATGTATGCAATTTTATATAATTTTTTTTACAGATGTCTCAAATAGGGGGTTTTGGGACCCCCAAAACATTTCAGCTATTTATCTATCCCTCCTGAGGAGCTAATTGCTATCTATCGAACCCTCACAAATGTCATAACCCTGGAACCCAAGTTATATACACCAACCTCCCTGTACAGCTCTTGATATTCAGCCAGCAGTTCATTGAGTGCTGGCTTTTGCTGTGAAAAGTAGTCGCGAAAGTGACGGTGCTTTGCCTCAGCATTATTTGTTGTGCGCACGCGATCAATGTGATCCCAATGTTTCAACAAGGGCTTGATGTCGTCCCTGTGCATGAGATTGTTTGAATGGGACTTTATCTTTGAATTTAAATTTAAATTAAAATTCTTGTCAAACCTCATCCAGAAGCTGTTGACATATTCAGCAACTTTGCGCACATTTGCCTGCTGCTCCAGGGTAAGCTCAGCCAATGGCAAATTATCCTCATGTGTGTGGTGAGCAACAAAACGCTCAAGCACACTTGGTGGGCATAGTGGCATGGCTTTTAAGCACCTCACCCACAGCTGGAAATGTGCACTCTCCTGGGGGCACTCCCAGACCCTGCAAAATTCCCTGTAAAATGTAAAATGTCATGCAAAGTGTCAAATGTAATGTAAAATACCCTGGAAAATGGGCATTATACATTACTTTTGACACTTTTAATGACATTTTACATTTTACAGGGCATTTTACAGGGTTTGGGAGTCACACCTGGTAAACTATTGAAAGCTGTTTGGCTTTCACATAGTCAGTGATGTCTTGCACAAAGTGGAAAAGGCAATCCAGCACATCAGGGTGGGCACCAAATTGTTCAAGCGCCTACAATGGTATGTAGAATATGTCACATATTGATGCCAATATTTCACATTTTGAACTTTTTCAGAAATACTTACATCTAACATTCCTCCAAAAGCAGCAGGTTCCATATCAAAGTGCCAAAGGGCCGTCTGCAGACCACCAAGCCCGCCACACACTGCAACCACACGCTCCACAATGTGCTCAAACATCGTCCTGGGGGCACTCCCAGACCCTGTAAAATGCCCTGGAAATTGTCAAATGTCAGTGTCAAAAGTCATGTAAAATGCCCTGAAAAATGGCAAGTTTGCCATTTTTCAGGGCATTTTACATGACTTTTGACATTTTGCATGACATTTGACAGTTTCCAGGGCATTTTACAAGGTCTGGGAGTTGCACCTGAAGCTCAGGCGATCTTTTCTGCTCATGAAGGCAACAGCAGTCGTGAAGCCCTGTCGGCGCGTGCCATCTGCACTGGTATCGACAGCAATCAAGCTGTACACCTGCAGATGGGTGTATACATGTGTATGTGATGTTCAACAGCATCCAACAATTCAACAAAATTCAACAACAATTTATTCACCTCATTGAAATTTATCCTCTTTTTTCCCACGTCTGTGTAATGTGGCGCATATTTGTAGTTGCCATCGCAAGCAATATCACTGGCATGGTACAGTTCCCATGCAGCCTCATCTGGCAGTAGCAGAATGTAGGGACAATCATCAGTACCGACTTTTTGCACCATAAGTTGCAGTGCGGCATTATCAGCACCCTCGAGCTTCCTAGCTTGGTCATAGGTGACCTATAAATTTTTATTAAGTAGTTTACCAGAATTTACCGGAACTGGAACTGAAATAAAATTCCGGTAAACTTACAAAACATTCATTAGTTACATTCACAGTTGGAAAAAACATTCTGTACCAGTACCGGAACTTTACCGGAACTTTTTTTCAATTGTCAATTGAACATACTACAATGTTTTGTAGTAAGTTCAATCAGCTACTACACAAGGAAACGTCAATCAAACTGACACAAATGCCTCAATCATTGCCATCTTCAGGCGTCTGTTGCACACACAGTCCTTTCCGTCCATTGGATTAGCTGCCTAATGACTTTGATATGCCGCTGATGTGAGTGCAGTCACTGGAGTCACTATTTTCATTTACTCACATATTTACGTAAATATGCCACTTGATATGACACGCGGCATCTGTTTCGGTTCGGCGTGTGGGTTCCTCGCGGTATGACAAGCGGCATCATATTCTTACTGTTCCATGTGCATTCTATTAAATAGCTGTCAGTTATGTTCATTTTTGATGATGGGTGTAACGTTACGTTGATTTTTGATGATGGGTGTAACGTTACGTTGATTTTTGATGATGGGTGTACAGTTACAGTTATTTTTTGCGTTCGTCATGATGTTCACCACATGTACTGATGGTAATCCATCTTGTACGGATGGTAATCCATTATGTACGGATGGTAATCTCAATTGGATTACCATGTGTACAGATTACCACTGAGCAGATTACCATCAGGAATCTACCCGTGCTGCCGGCTCCCATGTCGGCGCGCGGCAATTTCCAATCGAAGTTTTGGGCGTGCGACCTGTGATGCACCTGACGTGAATCATCATGATTTAGGAGTACTGAATTTATAGTTTACTGGCGTTAGTAAACTACTTAGCGTGTGCGGCGATAACGCGTGCTAATTTGTATGCGCAGTCCGCGCGTCACGTTTATTATCACGCGACAAGAAACAGCGGGCAGCCGATAAACGCCGGTGGGCGGGCCCGTTGTTGACTCTGCGCGCTTTGCCGTGCTCAGCCGCCCGTGGCGCACCTGTCCTTTCCAACAATAAATATTTGCTGCTGCCAAACATTACCGCTGGTCTCTTTCGATGTGACCGAGAAAACACTGTCGTATGATGGAATTCTGGTTGATCTGACCGACAGTAGACATCAATTTGACAAGTTATGCTTGTCTACCAGGTGGATAGCGGCGGCGACAGATTGTTTTTGAGGTTTATTTAATTCACGTAGCAGTTGGCTCGCGAGCGCATTCGCCGAGCATCCGGGCAGCTGTTTGGCGGCGCTCGCGTGCCGTCTGCTCGGCTCGGAGCCGCACCGCCGCAGATGGCCGGTGCGGGGCTCGCGCCCGGGTTCCGGCTAGCTAACCAACTGGCGGCCGTAAGCTGGGCGCAGCTAACGGGCTGGCCGCTGGCGCCATGTGCCGCCGTCTGTTCGCTCGGTCCCACTGGGGCGACATCTGTTCCGACGGAAGCGGCGAATCGCCGCCCCTGTTCCCTTCCACCCACCGGCTGCTCGTTTTGGCTCATTTTTATTTTGTTCACTTTTATTGCGGAAGATATGTAGATATTTTGGGATATTTTATAGGCGAGGAACGAACACTAAAATGCAAACATTGACGAAATTTAACAAAACTAACGATGTTCTTATGGACATGAATCTGACAGTTATATGTACCGTATTTCCCCGAAAAAATAACCCCGGGGGTGATTGTTTCAGAGTGATAATTTTGAGGGGGGGGGGTTAAACGAGGGCGGCTTATTATTTCGCCAGAAATTTTTTGATCTCGCATTACTAATTTTTTGCTTGTAACGTAGGCAGACGTAGAACAATGCAATAATTCGCCATGTATAAGAGTCTATAGACTTCTATAAGTGTGTAGATGCAGATGGTACTTACTATGTTCTAACATAACACAGTCATTGTTTTTATGTGTGTTCTGCTGCGTTGCCCGGACCACAAACCGCAGCTTTTGTATTTTATTTTCTCTTTACACTCAATTTGGGGGGTATTTCGAGGGTGGGGGGCTAATAAATTCATAGTATTCATTTTGATGGGGGGGGGGTATTTCGAGGAAATATGGTAGTAAATATGTATTAAGTCATAAACGGAACACCTAAACTCATTGATAGAAGTGAATTGAATCATGACTGACACGAAATGCGACTGACTATAAAAATATGGCCATGAGAATGATGTGGCGAATCTAGAAATTTAATAGAATTTTAATTGAATTTGATTGCTTTGAAATACTCATATTGTGTGGCGAGTTCATCTAAACGCGCGCTGCTTCACGGCCGCTGTGTTGTCGTGCTGCGAGCTGTCGTCGCTGCCGCTCGTGCTCACCGAGTTGTTGAACATCTGCGTCAGGCGCGCCACTTCGGGTGCGGCCGTGCTGCTGATCGACAGGTTTTCGCGGTCCATCAGCAATTGTTCCTGTAGCGGAGATGTAATCGTGCTTTAATGGCGGTGTATCAGAATTCATCCTTTCCCATTTGCACGAACGCATCCATCTTACAAAATATAACCGTCGGCGAAGGCCCAAGAGTTTTGAACCATTTCTCAACCGATTTTCGTTATCCAACGCTTCTAATTAAATTTCAAGAATACCAGGAGATCACTTTGGTGATTGTTTTTTCCAACTTGGTTTTTGTCACCCATGGGCCAATCCTAGACCCTGTAAAATGTCAAACAACCAATAAAACAATAAACAAAAGCCACATTTATATGATATCTGACATTTTACGGGGCTTTATGCCAATCCCAGATCCTGTAAAATGCCTTGTAAAAATGTCAAATGTCATGCAAAATGCCCAACGAACGTTTGCCATTTTGCACGACTTGACAGTTTGCATGACGTTTTACAGGGTCTGGGACTACCCCCTGGGAGTGGCACCTGAGTTGTCCGATTAGTTAATACACCCATAAATTCTCATATCGTCCAATTGCAGAGAATTTTTTTTCAAAATTGAAGGGTAAAATGATTGTGTTCTAATGTTGAGAATGTTAAAACGAATAATGTTCTAAGAATGTTAAAAAGTTTTTATTATAAATTCTGTCAATGTAAGATGGGCAATGAAACAGTATGTATGTGATTAAAAGTCTTACCTTAAAAAAGTAATTACATTAAAAAAGTCTTTCTGATCATTTTATCCTTTAAACATGAAAAACGATTAGGAAGGCTGAGATGTCCAAACACAAATCAGAATGTTCAAATGCCAAGTGATTCAGTGTTAAAACAGTGTCAAAACTTTTGTTACTCGATGAG
>CAXIWS010000511.1:0-22816 GCA_964036195.1 Sphaerolaimus hirsutus | reverse complement strand
ACACTATACGCACCTATTTATATATAAAAATACGGTACTAGGCACCGTACTGTGTACAATTTCAATCGTGAAACACACCTATGAATAACGGAATGGCCAATTGCGTGGCAAAATTTTCTCAAAGTGGCAACAAAATCGCCTTACAAAAGTGCCATTTAGGGTTAATTTTGTGTCCGGCCCGGCGAACGGGGGGGGGGGGCGGCCGCCCCCGCCGCCCCCCCCCCCTGCGTACATCCTTGAGGTCCAGAGAATTTTCAAATCCCAATCACGATCCCGAATTTTTTAGACCAAATTTGCCAAATGACTTTTTGCACTGGAAAATGCAGTTCCCAAAGTCGATCCCGTTTGAACCGTTCTCATGGCTATTTTGCAATGTTTTTGCTGCAATGCTGCGGATTTTCACCTTCAAATATAGCCATTTTGGGATATATACATGGTTCTGTAAGTATCTATTTTAAAGTTTTTTTGTTGTGATTTTTCCACTTTCTATACCTTGAAAGAGCCGCCCCCTGGCGAATTTGTTATCTAACCCTCCGGTGGAACGATTTGCTACCTATCCAACCCCCAAATGGTCAAAATCCGCGAGTGAAACTACAATTCGACATTTAAACCAACCATTCAAACTGGGCAAAAATGCTCGGCTGGCAAAAGTTGAGCAGCGACCACAATTCGCGTAAATCATTCTGCAGCGGAGTGCCGGTCATCAGCAAACGTCCGCTGATGTTCATGTCGCGCAGCGACCTAACAAAGCGACAAAATAAAGTGACAGATTTCGAGAAAATAAGAAACTTTTCTCAAAAAAACCCACTGATGCAACTTGCTGTCGTAATTCTTAATCCGGTGACCTTCGTCGAGCACAAAGTATGAAAATTGGAACATTTTGAACTTGGCAATGTCCTTGACG
Source organism: Sphaerolaimus hirsutus (assembly GCA_964036195.1). Taxonomy (NCBI): domain Eukaryota; kingdom Metazoa; phylum Nematoda; class Chromadorea; order Monhysterida; family Sphaerolaimidae; genus Sphaerolaimus; species Sphaerolaimus hirsutus. The sequence goes on along the minus strand of CAXIWS010000511.1, from coordinate 21,912 downwards.
AGCGTCTCGTAATTGGTGATCACCACGGGGGCCACTTTGTGTTTTTTCCCCTCGATCGAGTGCTTCGCTTTGAAATCTTTCACCATGGAATGCCGCAGCAGTTTGCCGTTTTGAGCCACGCTTTTGCCGTTGATATCCTGATGTGCCGTGTGATGGCAGAGAATTACTGGGATCTGCGCGCACGTGAAAATTTTTTGGGGGTGGTGGGTTTGGGGGGTGGTTCGCGGGGGTTCAATATATAGGCAGTTCCGAGGTATAGAGGGAAGAAAAAGAAAAAATCGCTAAAAGTAGGAGAAACACAGCTCAAATAGGTATATAAGTAAACATAGTACAAAAAATAGCCGAAAATAGGCGATACGGAACATTAGAATTTTGAAGGTGAAAAGGGATAGTAGCCCAAAATTTTGCCTCCGGGATAGATAGCTGGCGGATTTGGGGGGGTAACCCCCCCCCCCCTACTAAACACCTGCCCCAGCGCCAGGCGTTTTGTTCCTCGCGCCACGCAAAAATAGCGCCACGCAAAAATAGCGCCAAGCGCCACGGCGCTTTTCATGGGTATAGCTGTCAAATAGCGTGCGTGTGCCCATTGCAAATAGAAGCACAAAAGCCACTAATTCTCCGCAAAAATCAGCACCCAAAAACCCATGAACTAAAGTACCTTCGGCGCGAACCGGCGGAACTCCAAGTGCCAATTGTGCAGCGTGTTGAGGGGGCCGAGCACCAGCGTGGGGTGGGTCATCTTCGAGTGCGCGTACAGGTGGCAGATGAAGGCGATCGCCTGCACCGTCTTGCCCAGGCCCATCTCGTCGCCCAGGATGCCGTTGCCGCCGCTCAGGAACGTCGCCTGAGTGGACGTTGCCATTAGAAGTAGGGGTCTCCAATGGGGGGTTACCCCCCCCCCAAACGGCCAAGCTATCTATTCCAGAGGCCGCTCAGCTATCTACCTATCTGGAGCGAGACCCATCTTCTTGAGAAACTATACACCCAATTTTCGCCAAAAATCGCTATTTTTCATACCTTTTTACGGGTTTTCGCCTCCAAAATCCTATTAGTCCTATTTATTTATTCTATTTCCTAATAGTCAAAAATCCTATTTAGCTATTTTTAGTACTAAATGCTTTTGTATACACATTTACAGCTATTTTACACCTACTTTTAGAAGATTTTTTTTCTTTTCTTCTTTATACACCCAGAAAAACCTATATATCGAACCCCCGCAACCCCCCCCCCACAAAAAGCAGTTTTCCAGCTATCTATCTTTCCCAGAAGCAGCCCAGCTATCTATCCAACCCCCCGGAGGGTTAAAATCTAGGAGAACCCCGATTAGAAGGGGTGGTTATTTTCGTTGGCGCAAAAAACACTTAAGGCACCGTTTACACGGATTTTTTACTCCGACTCCGACAACACCTGATGTTTAAAAAAATTTTTTTTTTAAAGGACGGTTAAAAAAACATCGGCCATCCCTTCCCTACACACACTAGTTTTCACTGGGACTTGCGTGAAAACTGAAATATGGCAATATGGCAGGGGTCTCCTGGGGGGGGGGGCTGCCCCCCTCAAATCCGCCAGCTATCTATCTAACCCGGAGACCGATCAGCTATCTATCTATCCCGAGTAGGGTTGGAAAAAAAACGTTTTTTTTAACTCGATGTTTTTTTTTAAAAAAAAACGTTTTTTTTTTAAAAAAAAACGTTTTTTTTTAAAAGCTCCCAGATATGACCTAGTGTCAACATATATAGGTATATCAGACACTGGCAATACTCTGTGATGTTAAATATGACCATATAATGGCTGTGGAGCCATGGGATAGCATTATAAGTGGTGATTTGTGTCAAAAATATCCATTTTTCGTCGACATATCGTTCGTATATCGCCTTATAGTCGAATGTTCGTGACTTCAGGTAAAGTTTGGCACGGAATGGTGATCAAACAAGGTTATAAAAGGAGGTTGTTACTTTGGGAGTGAAGTTACACACTGTGGAGGTACATGGAAGCACATTACCTCAATATTATATATTACAGCAACATATGTCGGCTTATTCACCCATGGTAGCACATAGAAATGGATGTTTTGATACTAAAAATGCAACAAAACCAATGAAAACAACCACCAATGTCAATTTGTGTGTGAAATTGCGCGCTTGCGCGCAAAAATTTTGCAAAATACCTAGTGCTTAGTACTAAAAATTTCGGCCGATGTTTTTTTTTAAAAAAAAACATTTCGGACGTCATGTTTTTTTTAAAAAAACACGTTTTTTTTAAAAAAAAAACGTTTAAAAAAAAACATCGGCCAACCCTAATCCCGAGACAAAAGTTTTGGCCACTACCACTACCCTGATTCAACTAAGTCACGGTGAAAACTAGGTAGAGTGTGTAGGCATAATGCATAACTCAAAATTTCAGTATGTGGCATCGGCATGCTCTTATAGCATGATCGAATGTCCAAATGGGGGACACAGAAATAAGTTGGAAATGCTCACGTTCATCCAACGGACGCCGACCTCCTGATACGTTCTCAGCTTGCCGCCGGTGAAATAAACACCTTCCCGGTCACGTCCGGCAGCCATTTTTTGATTTTACTTCTTATATCCTATCCCCAGTTCTACAGCGCCCATGAAGCTGAAACTTGGGGGAGATATTGTCGCAACCCCCCTCTACTTCGCATGAATTGGAGGGGTCGCCGCGACCCCCCCAATTCATGTGAAGTAGAAGGGGGTTGCGCCAATATCTCCCCCAAGTTTCAGCCTCGGGGGCGCCCTAGAACTGGGGATAGGATATAAGAAGTAAAATCAAAAAATGGCTGCCGGACGTGACCGGGAAGGTGTTTACTTTGGCGGCAGCGGCATTTCCGCCACTATTTGACTTTGGCGCTGCGAACAATCAGAGTGAATTCAAACACCATATTACAGGTGCCACCGTCAGACCCTGTAATATGTCAAATGTCATGCCAAGTGCCAAAAGTCATGTGAAATGCCATTTTACATGACTTGTAACATTTTTCATGATACTCAACATCTTACAGGGTCTAGGAAAAATACCCTAAACATCAAATAACATAAAGCAACAGTTGTGTGAAAAAACCGTTTATGATACCTACTCACACCGGGGAAACCCAAGCCAAGCCGGTGGCTTGGGAACCTAATTTGGTAGAGTGGTAATGCAAAAAATCAAATTTATCATCAACTTGTAAAATGTCAACTGAAAATGCTAGCACAACCCCCACAACAAAAAAATAGCCCCAGAAATTTGTCGACGCCACAACGTACCTTCTCGGCGCACCAGTCCCTGTACGCTTGCGTGCGTTCGATCAAAACATCCACCTGCTGTTTGAATGTTTCCGCGTCTGTAGCGCTCGCCTGAGAAAATCAGTGTTTTGGAAACGAGCCAAGAATAGCCGACAGAGCGCGGCAGTGAGTTGAAAACAGACTAAGTTCTCGTTCTTCCTGTGCGCATCGATGACGTCGTCGCTGTTAAGACTGGACTCATTTTCAATGGTGCAGTCGTGGTCCAATTCAATCATTCTGCCCGACGCGTCAATATTAGCGCGTCACGCACGAACGCACGGAACACACGCTTTTTTCGTTTCTGTCGAAATTTTGAACAGATTTTCAAATTTTGAAATTATTATCTGTTGGGGAGACCCTTTTTAGAAACCTGGCAGCGGCCAAGATTTCGAAATCACTATAAATATGAATAAAATAAGCTAAAAATAGGTACATAGCCATGTATATAGACGATAATAGCGATTATGAACGTTAAAATTGGTAAAATGTAACAATGTTTTGCGATTTTGGGCTAACTTTAAGCTATCACTGTTGTTCGTATAATACACATCATTTAACTTGGACGTGGCCCAAGTTCTCATACCTCCCAGTGGGGGACGGACATTATGTGAGCTTGGCATTATTCCAAACTGGTTATTCTGTACACCCGTTTGTATACTGACGTTGACGATGGCGAACGGGCGCGGCACGCCAGCGTGTGCGCCGCAGTTAGCGACTTCCAGCGCAAGTCGACTTCCAGCGCAAGTCGACTTCCAGCGCAAGTAAACTCCCAGCGCAAGTCGACTCCCAGCGCAAAGTGAACTCCCAGCGCAAGCATGCACCGTTAACGCTCCTGTACGGCACGGCACGGCTGCAACTTTCCCACGCCCCCAACCATTTTCTAATTCTAAAATTCTAATTTGCATTTAAATAGAAGTATTTACAAAAATCAAAATTGCAGTTGACATCTTTTCCAATATTTTTTTTTTCAACACTGGTTGGAAATTCCAACTAGTGTTTGTAAATAATATATTTGACAGTCAATTTGCACTTGCCACTCTTCTTAAATTGAAAAAGTGAAAAGTGAAAAAAAATTTTCTGCCACTTTTAAACTTTAGTTGCCAATTTTCAAACTGGAACTGGAATTGCCACTGGAACAAACAGGCGCCATACAGGAGCGTTGACGGTGCATGCTTGCACCGGGAGTTTACTTGTGCTGGGAGTCGACTTGCGCTAGGAATTTACTTGCACTGAGAGTAGCTTACTTGCGCTGGGAGCTTACTTGCACTGAGAGGTTATTTGCGTTGAGGCACACCGCCCATGTAGACCCGCTAGTCATGTACAGGGGGTGTACATGACTAGCAGGCAGGGTATTAGCATCGAGCGTACATAACCATACACACACACCCCTTTGCATCAAGAATTGCAGTATAGCTATCAACTGCAGGGGAGGGGGTGGTATAGTCATGTACACGCACCAGTAATACCCTGCCCACTACCGTATTTCCTCGAAATACCCCCCCCCCCTCGTTTGACCCCCCCCCCCCTCTCGAGACCACTATGAAACAATCACCCCCCCCCCCTCGAAATACCCCCCCCCAAATTGAGTGTAAAGAGAACGTACATGACAAATACGACAATTTATGTTCTGCGTAGTGCAGAACACACGTTAAAACAATGTCGGAATCACGTTAGAACAGTGTTATCACCATCTACGTACTAATATTAGTCTACAGAACCTTATAAATGGCAGTTTTTGTTGCATTTTTCGACGTCTGCGTACGTTTCAGACGACAATTTCGTACTTGGTTTTCAAAAATTTTCTTGTGAAATAATAACCCCCCCCCCCCCTCGAAATACCCCCCCCCCTCGTTTAACCCCCCCCCCCCTCTCGGGACCACTATGAAACAATCACCCCCCGGGGGGTATTTCGAGGAAATACGGTAGTCATGCAGGCTCCTATATATTACTAGCGAGTAGAAATATGTAAGTGACAGGTCCACATGACTATGGAGCATACGTCGACGTGACCAGACCACAAATGTCCTGCACAAAAAGTTTGCATGACTGTGTCGCAGGCTGGTTGTGCATTATCCGATGGTGCTGATGATTCTCTGCCCGTGTTGCAGGCTGCCAATGGCTGCAGGTTGGTGGGGGCACTTGTCTAAAATGCCACCCTTTATTTTGCACATTGTGCCGTGCGTTGTATGTCACACGCGCTTTTACATCACTAGTAATTAGTATCCGTATTCTTATTTTCACACCTAGTTGCTTGGCAAGTTGTAAACGAACCCAAAGTTGGAAAATATGAGTATTCTTGATTTTTAAGTTTTCCACGTCGATATTCGATGTAGAAAGTCGATAATACCTTTTCTAGCCGCCTCATCGCAGCACTGGGTAGTTTTTCTTCTGCGACACCTCTGGAAAATTCGTTTTTCTCAGCTTGGTCTTTTATTGCTGAAAGCAAATGCAGAGCGAGTATAACCACCCAATTAGTGGTTGTAAATAGATCACCATTTCGCACACTGCACGCTTCACTTGCAAATTCTTTTCCATTGACTGTGTCCAGCTCAATGTCTGGCAGTAACTGCGTCACTGTTGTGAATACCACGCGCGTTTTTTAAGAATTTTTGTCAAATATTTTGCGGTTTTTTAAGAATTCTTTAATCAATATAGAGCAGTTGTTTTGGAATTTGAGATGTATCTGAACTGGAAATTCTTATCTTACAGTCCCACGCACAGTAAGATAGAATACATCTATTCATTTTAAATGTACAGTGCCCACTGGTGAAATGCAAAAAAAGTCTACCAGGCACTTCTCAGTTCACATGACACTTGACAGCTTGTCTTAAATCTGTCAGTATGCGAGGCCGAACTTAACCATTTTGGCCTCCATAAATTAAGTTCAATTAGATACATGTTCCGGGCTCCGCCCTGCAGAGGCTAGTCCCAGACCCTGGAAAGTGTCTTGTAAAATGTAAAAAGTGTAGAAAATGTTACTAAGGATTCTGGTGGGCGCGCCAGCGCCATCCCTCGCTGCTGAGTTAACGCACAAGCGTAGGGTGTCAAAACTTTTTTTTGAATGTCAATTATTGCTGACATGCATACCGTATTTCCTCGAAATACCCCCGGGGGGTGATTGTTTCAGAGTGAGAATTTTGAGGGGGGTTAAACGAGGGAGGGGGTATTTCGAGGGGGGGCTATTATTTCGCCAGAAATTTTTTGAAATTCCAGGTGCCGGTTCCGCAAGTGGACAAGTTAAGAGTTAAAAGTTAAGAGTTGAGTAAAATGACAAATGGCGAGTTAAGAGTAAAGTTAAAGTTTAAGAGAAAAGTTAAAATTTAAGAGTTGAGTTAAAAGTTGAGTTAAATGTTAAGAGTTGAGTTAAAGGTTAAAAGTTGAGTTAAGAGTTAAGAGTTAAGAGACAAGTGGAAAATGATGGTAAAAAAATAAAAATGTGAAATTGGTATTGATACGGCTGTTCGCTGGCATGCTGCCAATGTTGTATGCACGACATTTGAAAATTATCGCTAAAAAAATAAAAAATCGCGGAACGTTGTTTCGAAATGGCCGTGCAGGGACAAAATATGATCGAAGATCAGCGTATCGCGCTTCTGCAACAAATGACCCATTTGTCTTTTAAATCAACTTTTAATTCACCTTTTAACCTTTAACTCAACTCTTAACATTTAACTCAACTTTTGACTCAACTTTTAACCTTTAACTCAACTCTTAACATTTAACTCAACTTTTAACTCAACTCTTAAACTTTAACTTTTCTCTTAAACTTTAACTTTTCTCTTAAAGTTTAACTTTACTCTTAACTCGCCATTTGTCATTTTACTCAACTCTTAACTTTTAACTCTTAACTTGTCTACTTGCGGAACTGGCCCCAGTACTAAATTGTCGTCTGTAACGTACGCAGACGTAGAAAAATGCAACAATAGCCGCTATATATGAGAGTCTATTGACTTGTATAAGTGTGTAACACTGTTCTAACGTAACAATTCATTGTTTTTAACGTGTGTTTTGCATTGCCAGAATCACAAACCACAGTTTTGTCATGTACGTTCTCTGTACACTCAATTTGGGGGGGGGTATTTCGAGGGGGTGGGTAATTATTTCATAGTGTCCATTTTGAGGGGGGTATTTCGAGGAAATACGGTACAACATTTTGATGTTTCTGTCGAACCTCACTGACAGCATGCATAGCGACCATCTATAAAAAACCATTTGACCTAACACCCGGGTGTTATACAACTTTTTAAACAGCTTCCTGAAAAGTGCCTCAATTTTATCAGACACCCCGGTGGTTTACACGGCGAAATACGGTACACGACCGCTAATAACCGGAGATTTTGAAAGAATGGCGCTCCACACGCTGGAATGTCAACTGGTTTCAGTGTCAACTCAATATTAGCTCAATTTTGGTTGCATGACAATTTCAAGTGCACATGCGGCAATGTCGAAACGGAATCAAACTTGCCACTTGAACATTGTTTCGCAACTCATAAACTGAAATCTTGATGAAAACCGGTTGGTGCAGTTGACATCAGTTGACATCCCAATGTCAACTGGTCGAATGGTTTTCATCAAGATTTTCGTTTATGGGTCGCGAAACCATGTTCAAATGCACATGGCAATATTGATTTCTTTTCGACATTGCCACATATGCACTTGAAAATAATCCTGCTACCTAAATACAGCTAAAATGAGTTTACTCCAAACCAGTTGACATTCCAGCGTTTCCAGCGTGTGGAGCGCCAATACCGGAAAAAATGGAGCTGGGTGTCAAACGAAGGTCTTTACACATCCAGAGACAAAGTATGCATGCCCGAGAAATGGTCCCGGTGACGTAGCGATCGTAAAATAATGCCGTCAAAATGTTAGACCTCATGTGTTTTTGTGTTTTAAGTGCCGTGGCTGCACTAAATCGCAAACATCGTTATGTGATTGAAATAGACATGCACGCGACACGGAGCACACGTCTTTCATCGTAGCACCATATTGCCTTGAATATGGCCCCATTTTGAGACTCGAGTTATTGCTTCCTTCCAATTAGGCAAAAAGCCTAACAAATTGACACATTTGACACGACAAAAATAGATGTCAATTCACACCATTTGTTGGAATGTCTGTCAGAGTTGTCAAAGTACCAAACTTTTGCAAAAGTAAATACGGGTAAATATTTACTTTACTTTTTACCCATGCATGAAAATGGCATTGAAGATTGAAGCATGGCTCAGGGCCAGGGTTGGTTTTATAAAAATTCATTTTAGTAAAATTGTATAAAATTTTTATTTTATTTTAATTTTATTCTTGTTTCATTTTATTTTATTTTATTCCCAATAGTCATTAATAAAATAAAATGACACATTTTACAAAAAATTTACAAAAATTGTACAAAAATTGTACAAAAAATCAGAAACATGCATGCAAGGCCAGAAAAATGTTATAATTAGACCTATACATGAAAAACCTGTGACAAATTTTTCCCTTTCTTTTCAAAAGTTGCATGCAGTATGTATTGTTAGCTAGCTGCAAGTGTAAAGTTACAATTATTGATAAGAATGGTTTGCATTTTCAGTAGAAGGACTACTGGAGTGTGCTTGGCACATTTGTAAAATGTCATGCAAAGTGTCAATTGTCATGACAAATGTAAAGTAAAGTATCAATTGTCATGCAAAATGTCAAGTGTCATGTAAAATTTCAAGCACAGTGGCAATTGTCATGACAAATGTCATGCAAAGTGTAAATTGTGTATCTAAATCTTGTGTTTTTGTATCCATAGTATGTTTTATATCAAAATCTTATGTTTTTGTATCCAAATGTTCACATAAGATTTGGAGTCAACAACAACATAATTTGGATACAAAACATAAGATTTTGAAATAAAACACAATTTGAACACAATTTGCTTGACAATTGATACTTTAATTTTTACATGTCATGACAATTTACACTTTACTTTACATTTGTCATGACAATTGACACTTTGCATGACATTTTACATGACATTTGACACTTTACAATGCTTGGGACTGCCCCCAGATCCATGAAAAAACAGGTAGAGACTCAAGCAATGAGACAAAATTTTACAAAAAATATGAATTTTTATACAATTTTACAAAAATACAAATTTTTATACAATTTTACAAAAATTTTACAAAAATTCAAATTTTTATACAATTTTTATTTTTATTCTTAAATTTTCCATTTTATTTTATTTTATTTTATTCTTGAATATTCCATTTTATTTTTATTTTATTTTTATTTTTTTCTGAGATTTTGCCAACCCTGCTCAGGGCTATTCCCAAACCCTGTAAAAAGTCCTGTAAAGTGTCAAATGTAAGGCAAAGTGTCAAAAGTAATGGAAAGTGCCCTGGAAAATGCAAACGTACGTTTGTCATTATTTAGCATCACTATAAACACTGATGGAAAGGGTCCCCTGTTCTTTTACTACTCACAATCGTGACTAGTGATGTAAAAAGCGCCAGAGTTTCGGCGCCAAGCGCCAAAAGCGCCATGGCGCTTTTCCCATTGCGGCGCCAAGCGCCAATGGCGCCACACGATTTTAGCGCCAAGCGCCAAAAGCGCCATGGCGCTTTTCCAGACGGTAGCGCCAAGCGCCAATGGCGCCAGAGGACAATGGCGCCAAGCGCCAATAGCGCCAGCGCCAAAAATTTCTTGGCCGTTTTTTCATCACCATGTATACATCAATCTCTAAAGTTACATGGTATTTATATGGATCGAACTGGATGCTAAATACACAAAGATGTTCCCTACTTGATGAATGAAGCTGCGTGAAAATTTGTGCAAAAAAGTACCCATGTACTTGCAGTGAATGCAAGTACCGTATATCCTCAAATAAGACCCCAGGGGAGTTATTATTTCATCCGAAGTTTTGGAGAGGTATTCAAGGGGGTGTTATTCTAGGGGGAGTTATCTCCGAACATGCACTTTATTCTTTGTAGGCATTCCATAAACTCATGTAATCCAGGTATTTGATAGTTCAACAACAATAAAAACAAGGTATCCATTGAAAAATTCATTGAGACTTCATTGGCATTCAAATACACATTGCGGATATAGGTACACTAGCAGGATTCTCTCCGACCTTCGGTCGGGTTTTGTGGTTCTCTACAATTAATACCATTGGAGAAAATATGATACTTTAGTTAAGTTTGCCCACATGCTCGGCATGTGTTTTGAAATGCAGTATGTAATGTACCAACAATAACAAGACCAATACCAAAGATGCAATGTTTTGGAATGGATTTTTGTAAACTTGGTTGGTAAAATGTAAAACTGTTAACTGTAAAATGGTTGGGCATGAAACTCGGTAGTAAAATGTGGACAGTTTGCGATTTGGTATGATGGTGTGCAGTGTGCATTCTGTGTGGTATAGGTTTTATGATATGATAGTGTGGTTTTTGCAAGGTGTCAAACTTTGTTGTAATCTTCAATTGGTTACATTTGTGCTTTGCTGTTCTTTTTGTGTTTGTAAATCCTTGTGGTATTAATTGTAGAGAACCACAAAACCCAACTGAAGGTTGGAGAGAATCCTGCTATAGGTACCCACTACTCAGAGGCTTGCAAAAACTGACACCCCAATGGGGACCCCCCTCCAAATGGCACCCCCCGGGGAACCCCCCAAAAGTGGCACCCCCTGGGAACCGCCCAAAAATGAGACCCCCTAGGGCCCCACAAATATGGCACCCCCTGAGGACCACCGAAAAATGGCACCCCTTAGGGACCCCCCAAAAATGGCACCCCCTTGGGACCCCCCAAAATAGCACCCCCTGGGGACCCCCCAAACATGGCACCCCCTAGGAACCCCCACAAAAATGGCTCCCCCTGGGGACTCTCCAAAAATGGCACCCCCTGGGGACCACCCCAAAATGGCACCCCCTTAGGACCCCCCTGCAAAAAAAAATATAGCACCCCCCTGAGGACCACCAAAAAATGGCACCCCTGGGGACCACCCAAAAAATGGCACCCTATGTGGACCCCCTTGAAATGGCACCCCCATATGTACCTCCAGAAAATGGCACCCCCTGGAGACCCCCCAAAAATGGCACCCCATGGGGACCCCCTCTAAATCCTGTAAACACAGCCCCTAGTTTGGAAACTCCTGTAAACTCAGCCCCTAATTTGGAAACTCCTATAAACTCAGCCCCTAACTTGCAAACTCTTGTAAACTCAGCCCCTAACTTGCAAACTCCCATAAACTCAGCCACTTATTTGTAAGCTCCCATAAACTCAGCCTCTAATTTGAAAACTCCCATAAACTCAGCCCCCAATTTTGTAAACTCATCCCATAATTGGGAAACTGCTGTAAACTCAGCCCTAATTTGGATACTCCAATAAACTCAGCCCCTAATTTAGAAACTCCCATAAACTCAGCCCCTAATTTGGAAACTCCCTTAAAATCAGCCCCTAATTTGGAAACTCCCATAAACTCAGCCCCTAATTTGGAAACTCCCGTAAACTCATTTTCAGGTTTATGGTAATGTAGTGTGAAAATGGTATGAATATTTCAAAAAATCACTATCATCAATCCACAAATGCATCAATTCACAATTTTCAATTTTTTAGCAAAAAGGGTTAGACTTAAAAGGTTATGGTAATGTAGAGTAGAAATGGAGTGCACATCACAAATCACTGCAATATAAAACCCACAAACGCATCATTTCACAAATTGAAAGTTTTTGTGCCCAGGGGTTCATTATCAGGGTTTGAGTAATGTGGTGTCAAAATGGAGTGCATATTTGAAATTGCTACAATCAGAAACCCACAAACACATCATTTTATGATTTGAAAATTTTTGGCCCTGGGGGTTCATTTTCAGGGTTATGGTAATGTAGTGTCAAAATGAAGTGCATATTTCAAATCAAGGCAATCAAAAAGCCACAAATGCATCATTTCACAATTTCTAATTTATTATCCCCATGGGTTCAATTTAAGGCTTACAGTAATGTAGAGTTGAAATTGAGTCATTTCAAATCAGTGCAATAAGAAACCTGCAAAATGCATCATTTTACAATTAGAAATTTTTGGGTCTAGGGGTTTTAATTTCAGAGTTTTAGTAATGTAGTGTCAAAATGGAGTGCATATTTGAAATCGCTACAATCAGAAACCCACAAATGCATCATTTTATGATTTGAAAGTTTTTGGCTTAGTGGGTTCATTTTTATGGTTATGGTAATGTAGTGTCAAAATGAAGTGCATATTTCAAATGAGTGCAATCAGAAACCTGAAAATGAATGATTTCACAAATTGAAAGTTTTTGGCTCCAGAGGTTCATTTTCAGGGTTATGGTTATGTAGTTTTCAGGGTTATGTAGTGTCAAAATGGATTGCATATTTCAAATCAGTGCAATTAGAAACCCACATTGAATCATTTCACAATTTCTAATTTTTTAAGCCCTGGGCATATTTGAAATCACTACACTCAGAAACTCACAAATCCATCATTTTATGATTTGAAAGTTTTTGGCCCAGGGGGTTCATTTTAGGGTTATGGTAATGTAGTGTCAAAATGAAGTGCATATTTCAGATGAGTGCAATCAGAAACCCGAAAATGCATCATTTCTCAAATTGAAAGTATTTAACCCCATGGGTCCATTTTGAGGGTTATGGTAATGTAGTGTCAAAATGGAGTGCATATATCAAATCAGTGCAATCAGAAACCCAAATTTGAAATCAGTGCAATCAGAAACCCAAAAATGCATCATTTCACAAATTGAAATTTTTTGGCCCCAGTGGTTCATTTTCAGGGTTATGGTAATGTAGTGTCAAAATGAAGTGCATATTTCAAATGAGTGCAATCAGAAACCTGAAAATGCATCATTTCTCAAATTGAAAGTATTTGGCCCCATGGGTTCATTTTTCGGGTTATGGTAATGTAGTGTCAATGGAGTGCATATATCAAATCAGTGCAATCAGAAACCTAAATTTGAAATCAGTGCAACCAGAAACCCAAAAATGCATCATTTCACAAATTGAAAGTTTTTGGCCCCAGTGGTTCATTTTCAGGGTTATGGTAATGTAGTGTCAAAATGGAGTGCATTATATATCAAATCAGTGCAATTAGAAACCCACAATGCATCATTTCACAATTTGAAAATTTTGGCCCCATTTTGGGTTCAATTTCAGGGTTATTGTAATGTACTGTCAGAATGGAGTGCATATTTCAAATCATTGTAATCAGTAACCCACAAATGCATTATATCACAATTTATATTTTTTAGCCCCGGGGGCCTCACTTAAGGATTATGGTAATGTTATTGTTAACTCCCATAAACTCAGCCCCTAATTTGGCAAACACCCATCAACTCAACTCCCATAAACTCAGCCTCTAATTTTTAAACTTGTGTCAACAGCCCCTTATCTTTAAACTTCTGTCAACTCAACCCTAATTTATCAACACCCATCAACTCAACCCTGAATTGTAAACTCAGCCCCTAAAAACTCAAGTCAACCCCCTATACATGTGTAATTGCATTCTTGGGAAGCAACTTTGCCATCTACTAACCCTGTTTGTCAAGATTGTGGATCGTGTTTGTAAAGGGCATTTGTACTAATAAATAGTGACTGCATTGTGTGCAAAAACACACACGAATCGGGCACAATGAGGCCTGTGATTGTGCCTCCTATCTTTTGCATTGAAGCATCCTTAGCGTGCAGTTCTCTCGAAATTGTATAGGTGGAGATATCAAATACCCATATGGTAAGTTATTCAAGGGGGGGGGGGTATTTTTCCTCACCTGGCTAACATGTGAAGTTATTCAGGGGTGTTATTCAAGGGGATCATATTTAAGGACATAGGGTGAATAAAAGAGTAATGTGATGAAGCAGGGTTTTTTACTCAGATCTGATAAGCATCCTAAAATGGATGTCAGAAAAATAAATGTGGTATGATCGATAGATTGTAAAGTGTACATTCAGCATGCTATATTGGTAGTTTTACTCTGAATGCAGAAAGTTTCAGTAGGTGACTTTTTTGAAGCAAGTGAAATTTTGCTATTATATACCTAAAATCCATGAAATTTGGGTGTGTGAACCATAATTGTTAGGTGATGGGAAAATTGGATGGAACAAAAAAACAATCATCTCATATTTTGATGGCATATTTGATGCACGTATCGAAACCGTACACAGACAGTATGGCGCTTTTTTGGCGCTTTTTAAAGTGTGAGCGCCAAGCGCCAATGGCGCCACGGCTTTATAGCGCCAGGCGCCAAAAGCGCCATGGCGCTTTTGGAGGTGTGGGCGCCAAGCGCCAATGGCGCCACGGCAAAAAGGCGCCAAGCGCCAAAAGCGCCGTGGCGCTTTTTTGTTTGGCGCTAGCGCCAGGCGCCAGCGCCATGGCGCTTTTACATCACTAATCGTGACTACCTAACTGTCTTTGCTGGGTAGAGTAAAAAAACACAAAATTCTTAAGTTGTCATATTTGTATGAATATGGTAGATTTATAAGTTTTCTGTGAATGCAAATAGCGTTCCAATAATTGGTGACTTTCTGAAAAAAATATCAGTATTTTCTGAAATATTATATTTCTCCCTCTGAGATAAAAAATAATGTAAAGAATATAATTAAATCTCCTCGGTCTGGAAGTGGAACAACCTCTAAAAAATTATAAATACCTAGATATAATGCATTTTTTACCCAAAACAGAAATAAAATCCAAGCTCACAAAAATATAATTTTTTTTTATATTTAAAAGAAAACATAAATCTACAGACATTTCTAGAGTGCTAATTGCAAAAATGATAGTTTTTATACAGTCAAAATCTCATTTTCTGTGTGCATGTTCAGTGTGTAATTTAAATATCATTTGCTGACAACGTCTGTCTATAAGTTGTTACCAGTGTTGAAGTTTACATGTTGTATTAAAAGTTAAAAACATTCAAATATGAGGTGTGCTATTTTCCTGATATGTGCAACTGTGATTTTCGTGGTTAGTTCATGTAAATGTTTATGATATTTATATTGTTCAATAAATGTCTACAGTATTTGTAATCATAAATAATATAAATATTAATAAATGTCTAAGGTTCATTCTATTTTTTTCATTTTTGCATTTTTTTATGCAAATGAGATATAGGTAGTTAGTTTCAGATCCTGATTTTATACAGTTCCAGAAAATACTAAAATGTATCATACTCAACCACTCCATGCGTATTTATATGTGCGGCATTATACGTTTGCATGAAGCCTCATTATACTCCGGTTACTTTACACCCTGCACGCGTGGTTCCCGCTGGAAGTGTGCCAACGATGGTTAACGCGTCCGAGTTTCATAAAAAGATGAAAAAATTGATTGTTGTTATAATGTTATTCATCAACATATTCACATCGATGAATTTTTGTCATATTTTTACGGAAATCGCATGATTTAATAATCATTGGCACGCTTCCAACACGAGACATAAATCAGTGCGAGGGCAGAGTATCACGTACGTCGAGTATTTTTTATACCTATCAACAGTTTGGTTTACCAATCGCAACACTCCGGCTTTATAGTCTTTATACACTTTCTTGCATCAGGGCACATGTGACGCGATGGCTCCGAGGGTCAAGCGGCAGTTTCCAGATATTTCCTCACTACTGGGCGGCGGTGGCAAACTGCCAAAACTTCCGAGCATCAGACAAATTGGATTGAGCGATTTTACACAGTTGGTATTGCCGTAAAATTGGCGGACCGTAAAGTATGCGTTCAAAATTACTTTTGTCTTTGTCGGTACTATTTATCATACTAGTATACTCCGGTTACTTTACACCCTGCACGCATGGTTCCCGCTATAAGTGCGCCAATGATGGTTAACGCGTGCAAGTTTCATAAAAAGATGACAAAATTGATTGTTGGCGTAATGTTATTCATTAACATATTCACATCGATGAATTTTTTTCATCTTTATACGGAAATCGCATGATTTGAAAATCATTGGCACGCTTCCAACACGAGACATAAATCAGTGCGAGGGCAGAGTATCATGTACGCCGAGTATATACGTAAATACTAGTAGCGTTCTTATGCACGCACTTTCACTAGAAGGCGGAGTCTGGACAAGCGCATGGCGTGCGGTCCGCGGAGTATACTGCAAATTGAATTCTTCGCACATAATTGTATTAATTATCAATTTCCTCGAAGTAACCCCCCGAATTACCCACCCCCTCGAAATACCCGCGAGTCTGAGCGAGCTGAGGAGAAATAAACCAGAGTTGTAAAAGTACCGAACTTTTTTCAAAGTATACGTAAACGTAAAGTATTTATTTTTACTCACCCCCTGAGTACAGAAAACGTAAGGTACCGTATATCCTTGAATAAGACCCCCCCTTGAATAATACCCCCCCCCCCCTTGAATAACACCCCCCTGTTGGCCAGGTGAGGAAAAAATAACGCCCCCCTTGAATAACTCCCCCCTCTTGAATAAGTCCCCCCTCTGGGTAAAACGATCGATGAGCAACACACGAAAATGAAAACGAGACAAACAGAAAAATAAAGCTATGTCTGGGCTGATTCATCGAATGGGGTTTGGTGTGTGAAACGAAAAATACAAAAGAATGTTAGCCTATGATATTTTTTAGGTTTAGATGATTGAACACGAATTTTAGGATGGATACGTTGTTTTGTTAGTGTTGAACTAGTCATTTTCTGCATTAGATGTGTTGGCGGGATGCATACAAACAATGAATAAAGTGAAAGTTTTCCTGGAAGTTCTGAGGAAAAAATAACTCCCCCCCTTGAATAGTACCCCCCCTTGAATAACTCCCCCCTCCAAAACCTCTGACGAAATAATAACGCCCCTGGGGTCTTATTCAAGGATATACGGTTAATTTTTTTACTTTTACTCATGAGTAAACGTGTGTAAACGTACTTTTTCCCCTGGAAAACGTAAATGTGAGTATTTTTGAGAAAAGCCACCCCAATTTTCGCCCAAAATCACCAATTTTTATAACTTTTTGCCGATTTTAAGCACTTTTTAGCCATATATGTACTTATATATCCATTATTGACGATTTTCCACTATTTTTCACATGTTCTCTTCCTTTTTCCCGTCAATGCTCTCAAAACATCACAATAAAAGACTATCTAAAATACGTTTTCTGTACTCGAGTACTTTGAAAAAGTATACGTAAAAGCGAGTACAGGAACTTTTTTCGGAGGAAACGTAAACGTATTTACTCGTATGTACTCGGGTATACGTATTTATCGAGTAAAAGTAAATACGTATTAACAACTATGAAATAAACCCCCTCAAAATACCCCCGTTTGGAAGGGTCTGTGCCGGTGCGCATGTAAACCCGGTGCACGTGTAGGCCAAATTTCCAGCGTTTTCCCATCACACTGATATTTTATAAGTAAATCGGTTGTCACCACACTGTCAATTCTGTACAAAATACACCGAATGGCGTGCCCGTAATTTTTGGCGCCAGTGCTATGTAAGTAAAATTTTAGGGGGGGGGGGGCTGAGCCCCCCCCATTAACCAATTTGCCAATACTGCCAATTTGTATCTCAACTACACATTAGGGTTGGGAACCCGACCCGACCCGACCCAAACCCGATACCTGCACGAGTTTTGGAACCGAAACCCGATACCCGAACCCAAAACTACTACCAGAACCCGAACCCGATACCCGACCTCAATACCCAAACCCGCACTCAATACCCGAAAATACCCGCGAAAATTTCCCACAGGTCGATCTTTCAAGCAGTTTGGGAGCATTCTAAATACAACTTCCAGTTGTTTGGTGCAGTTTTTATTAAGACACTTCTAATTGGTTTGTTTCAATATGTTCAGATCTGCTTTTATTTATTACTGCATGTCTTCATTCACATTTAAAAAATTTGAAACAATTGAAGACAATTCAGATAGCTGCCTTTCCCTTGGCCAAAATGGCTGCCAGATATCTGGGTACACTTGATCCCAGTTTTCTTCTCAAAGTGTGTTCAGTTGCACTGGTTCAGTGAGGCAGACAGTCTGACTGGGTGCACTGCCAGGCATGGTTCCAGAACAACTTAGAAAAAGTTGTTTGCTCAACCCAAAAAGTTGCAAACTCCACAGTTGAGTGCTTGTGTGTTGAGAGCAACTGTTTTGTAATCAGGCAATGAGAATTCATAACCTGAGTGTGCCAACAGTTGCACTTTATTGGCATCCTCTGAAGGCCACTGCAATACTGCCACCATTAACTGAGATGTTTCAAGCACTGTTGAATTTTTTTGATGGGTTTAGTGTTTATATAGTATAGCTATTCTACTTGCCACTGGTTTTCGACCAAATATACTGAGGTAAAAACTGTGGGCCAAAATGAAACCCAGTAAAAATATGTTACAACATTCTTGCGGCCTCAGCAGCCATGGCATGACAGCTATGCAAAATAACAGAGCCATAAGGCTCAATTGCTACAACTGGCAATGATCACTAAATATTATTGAAACATACTTATGCTAGGTTCACAGTGCAATGCCTTCAGCTGTGATGAAGCCACCGAAGTCAGCGTCTTCTACCACCGAATCCGGCAACTCCAAGACCGTAGTGAGAAACGGCCTTTAGAGTGGTTTGATTTCCCGTTGTAGCCGAACGTCCACTTGTCGACAGCCAAGTTGAGTTTATTTCATGGTTGCGTGTTGAAAAGGGGTTTTGAGATTGTTTCAGGTACTTTATTTCGATCAGATACAGCTTGAATACAAAAGCGCAAAGCCTAGCAAGCTTCCTAGTCGAAGTTTCTATCGCTAGCTTATTTTCTGGGTCGGGACTGGGTCATAAGACTGACTGAAGTAAAAACTCCAAAGTTGCCAAGACACGGAAATTGTGTGTAAAAACATGGCTACAATAATTCCCTAAATACAAATGCACAAATAAAACACAAATGCAACAATAAGACACACTTAGCCGAAACAGTTGGCTTAGACTACGTGTGCATACATTCAAACAATTATGGTAAAGAAATACCAGGTACAAATTGGGCTAATAGAAAACTATTAATCTTGTGAGGCGCGAAGTCGGCAAACTTGGCCAATTTACTAATCTGTTTCAATTTGTCAGAAAACATTGACACACTTTGGAAACTAATATAATAGTGTTTGAAATGGTAAATAGTAATGCAAATGTTCCTAATGACTTAAGTAGAGCAGGGTATATCCAATCTAATAATAATAATCACTTCCTGGAAACGTATGTTTAATAACTGGTAAACTGGGACTTATTCAAGGTAAATGGATATATTAATTGAGCAGGGTTAATATAATATATTTGGTATAATTTGTGCAGGGTATTACCTTAAATGTCAAAGTAATATAAACATAAAGCATTGAAAAGCTAATATAATTATGCCTATGCGAAGGGCTTGGTGATTACGTACCTTAAATGCTAGTCACACACAGGGCACCATTTCTCTATTAGGACGCTGGCCTAAGTAAGTATGCAGAACATAAATAATTACAAGATTTGAGTTTCCCAAATTGCAAGCAAACCATGTAAATGTATATATAATAATAATCAGAAAATTATGGCTAATCAAATGACACAGGGAATAGTACCTCACTGACAACTCGCTGCCAGCTAGGAGACAACAAGCTGACAAGCAGTTGTTTACACTTGGCAGCGAGCTGGCAGCGTGCGGCAGCGAGCTGGCAGCGAGTTGTCAGCGTGTGGCAGCGAGCTGGCAGCTAGCTGTAAAAGGCTGCAGTGTAGTTGGCAGCGAGGTGGCAGCTTACTGAAAGCACCTATTTTATAAACACATTACAGCATTTAAAAAACATGTCAGCGAGCTGGCAGCGAGGTGCAAAAACGTTGTCAGCGAGCTAGGCCTGATTTTTGCTGCTTGGCAAGCGAGCTGGCAGCGAGTTGTCAGCAAGGTACTATTCCCTGTGTGAGTCTAATTTTATGTTCATAAACCTAATAATAACTTAATTGACCTTTTAACTTAAATATTCCACATAAACATATCAATCACTTATAAGACACTTTCCTAATCAAATATTTTCCATGGATAAATAATATAGTGCAGGAAATATATTTGCGTGGTAAATTAATATAGTGCATGAAACATGAAATAGTGCAAATAGATAAATGGGCAAATATGAGCCTAATTATCAAATCTCTGTATTTCTTTATCCATCCATTTTGCCATGGTCAACACATCAGCAGTTACTACCCAAGTATGTTGAGGTAACACTGTAGGCCATTTTTTTGGAAAAACTGCTGCATCTCCATGTGTATTTGCATTTAGTTATACACTTTGTGATAGATACACTACACCATGCTGTATTTTTGTTGTTCAATCCAATACCAGATGATTTTTTTACCTGATACCCGACATTTTAACCTGAAAACCTGACCCGATACCTGACCTCAATACTCGAACCTGAACCTGATACCCGCAAAAATTTTGGAACTGCTACCCAATACCCGACCCTAAATTTTTAGGACCCAATACCCAATACCCGAACCCGAAAATTTTGAAATTCCAAACCCTACTACACATAGACTAGTTTGTGTAGCAATCTATGCATATAACGGCATACCTCCATTAGAACGGCACCTCCCATAGAACGCCAGGTTTTGGCACTTTTTACACCCACAAAAAGAATAGGACGGCAGCCTCCAATGGAACGGCACCTCCAATAGAACAGCAGGTAGAAATGACATTCTAAGAGTGCTAAAACAGAAATATTTTAAAAATTGGGGGTGAGAACATCCTGGGACCTGGGTGTTCAGAACTATAATTAAGGGGTTGTTTTCACATTTGGTTCTGTCTGAATTGATCCTCTGATCTTAAAATGTCACTCATGTCTTACTAGAAATACTATGCTCAAATGAAAATTCTGTGAAAAAGTTTGATGAAAAAAACAGAACGGCACCCCCAGTAGAATGGCAGGTAAAAAGTTGACGAATAAATTCTATTAGAAAAAATACAGTGTGTTTTGGACACATTCATAACCAATTTTGGGTGCGTAAAAGCCTATTCCCAATCGAATTAACCACCCCTCACCTCGAATTAATCCCCTCGAATGAATAAAACCTTCTCAAAGTGTGCTGGCGAAATAATAAACCACTGTGGTATTTTAAGGAAATAAGGTAATTTATTATTTCGAATTAGGTATTTATTCAACCGTTTGTACGACAACAACTCAGATTTGCATCGCTCTTCGACCAAGGAAATAATGGTAAAAAGAACAGCGGAGGCGGAGGACTCGGTGGATTAGGCAGCTTTGCAAGCATTTTGGGGAAGTGATTATAATAATATTATAATTGGTAGTTCTGGTACCAAACAATAAGAAATTCAATAAAACTTAAAATACAAAAATACCGTATTTACTCAAACAATTCGAACAAAACTTATTGAGGGCGGGGAAATTATTCGAGTAAATACGGTAGAATGTAAAATGTACAAAACATAATAATTTCATCCCAGTAAAACCAGGGCACAAGGGTTTTTTCAAAGGTTTTTAAAAACGCGAGCATTGAAACTGTTTTTTTAACCGCAGCGAAACTTTTTTGTACTTAAGCATTAGGTATTTTGCAATACAATATTTTTCACGTAAGCGCGCGATTTTCACATATGCACTACCATTGGTGGTTGTTTTCATTGTTTTTGTGTCATTGTTAGTGTGATATCTCCCAGTTCATGCTAATGTGTT
>CAXIWS010000510.1:0-40415 GCA_964036195.1 Sphaerolaimus hirsutus | reverse complement strand
CCACTTTACAAAAATTTCTACAAAAATAGAACAGAATTTTGGTCTGATACATGTTCTACTGCAGGAGTTGGTGTGTCGCGCAGATTTCAAACGTGTTATATCGATGTTAAATGGTGTGTTCCTTATAAAGCACGACTCACTGATTATGGATCCGCTTAGAACTCGAAATAGACAAAATGGCAAAAATGTCCGCAAATGACTGTCTATCGCATAACACTATATTGTCTCATAATATAAAATTTTTTTAAATGTTGTGCGATCGCGCTTCAATTTGCCATGCGAATTTGAAAACACTTCCTGATATCGCATGCAAAAAATCACATTCCCAGGTCATCTGTGTCAATAGTTATGACACCGGGCTAATTCAACTTGTGCACAAGTAAATGGACTTTTGCTCGCGCACAATTACACTTGTAAGAATATCACTTGTGCACAAGTAACTGCATTTGCGGAGACAGCTTTTTTGTTTCGTATACAAAGCAAAATATACTTGTGCACAAGTAAACATGACTTGTGGAGCTATTATTTTGTGGTATAAACAAAGCAAAATGCACTTGTGCACAAGTCCACGTGACTATCGGACCGGAGTACCGGAACTGTAATTAAATGAAATTTTCCGGTCCGCCATTGAAGTGTGTTGCGCATCGGCAAACTTAGGGGTGTAATTAAAGAGACATTATGTTGTGCACTAGTAGCTTATATCGCGCATCTCAAGTTCGATTTGGCTACTGATAGAAATGCAAAAAAGAGGTCATAAATAGATGAAAACATAAGTACAAGTTCAGGAATCGTTGAATGTAACACACTTAGGTGCCGCAAATGAATAAATTTGCAAATGTAAACCACTAAGTAGCAAGTTACGTAAATTAAGCAGATTAATGCGTGTGAACTGGAAATAGAACACACGTTGTACTTAAAATGCACTTGCATATATAAATAGAGTAATCGATAAGTGTTCCAGCGCACCCAACCCACTTTAATTACTCACTCGATGCATTTATCGATGAATATATGCAGTCAATTGTAGCAATGTGAAATAAGCAGATGTAGTGATTGGGGACATTTGGTGCAGAGAATTATTGACTGCATCAAATGCGGATTGTGCAAGTATAAATTTGTGTTGCAACTGGAATGTGTGAAGTGTTTATTGGAAGTACAGGTGACACATTTCTAATTCAAATAGACATAAAATAAACAAACATTAGAGAATTAATTAGTAGGACATTGGTGAACGTTTTACACCTTTTTGAAAACATTTTTCATATTTCAAGTCAAAGAGACTTGTGCACAACACATGTTACTAGTGCAGAAGTCAATTTTCCATAATCAACATCAATCGCTTTGACTTGAAGCAGAGGTGATACGTTTTTGTTCGAATCAATCAAATTAAATCATTTTGTCAACAATTAGACTAGTGCACAAGTCACGTGTGTCGTGCACAAGTCGCCATGACTTGAAGCAGAGGTGATACGTTTTTGTTCAAATCAATCAAATTAAATCATTTTGTCAACAATTAGACTAGTGCACAAGTCACGTGTGTCGTGCACAAGTCGCCATGACTTGAAGCAGAGGTGATACGTTTTTGTTCAAATCAATCAAATTAAATCATTTTGTCAACAATTAGACTAGTGCACAAGTCACGTGTGTCGTGCACAAGTCGCCATGACTTGAAGCAGAGGTGATACGTTTTTGTTCAAATCAATCAAATTAAATCATTTTGTCAACAATTAGACTAGTGCACAAGTCACGTGTGTCGTGCACAAGTCGCCATGACTTGAAGCAGAGGTGATACGTTTTTGTTCAAATCAATCAAATTAAATCATTTTGTCAACAATTAGACTAGTGCACAAGTCACGTGTGTCGTGCACAAGTCGCTTTGACTTGAAGCCGAGGAGATCAATAACAGAAACACGTCCATGCAATCTGTACATGATCTGACACGCTGGGAGCGTCCCCGTCGCTCATATCGGACACCTCGTTGGAGGTGACTAATGCCCAGCTAATTTTTCTTCATTCCATCAATGACTATCATGTATTACTACATTATTTGTCTGCTTCAAGTCAAAACAACTTGTGCACGACACATGATACTTGTGCACTAGTTGTATTTCCTATAATATAAATCCGTGCAAATATGAGTGCACTGCAGCATGTTCTCATTGACATGTTCATGTTACTATTATGCTTATATTGAACTATTTAAATGGAATTTATTGTTTACCTCAGTTCAAAGCTGGCGTATGAATAAATAAATAAATAAATAAATTATCATATTTATATACATAAATAAATTTATCAGTACTTGAATATATGGCGTGTTTAAATATACTAATTTTATACAATTTCAATCTTTGTTGTTAGAATCAGGGAGTAATTATTTAAACAATTTTTAATTTTATTTGTCAATATAAGTAATAAAATAGACATAAAATTAACAAACATTAGAAAATTAATTAGTAGGACATTGGTGAACGTCTTACACCTTTTTGAAAACATTTTTCATATTTCAAGTCAAAGAGACTTGTGCACAACACATGTTACTAGTGCAGAAGTCAATTTTCCATAATCAACATCAATCGCTTTGACTTGAAGCCGAGGAGATCAATAACAGAAACACGTCCATGCAATCTGTACATGATCTGACACGCTGGGAGCGTCCCCGTCGCTCAGATCGGACACCTCGTTGGAGGTGACTAATGCCCAGCTAATTTTTCTGATGTCAATTTCTGATTTCTGCTAATGTCAATATAAGTCATTTTCACCAACTGCGCAAAATATACGGTCAAAATAATGGGCAAAATAACGAGGAACGAGGTATTTACACATGTTGAACAATATTTGGAACATGAGCCGCTTTCTTCTTGTTAATTAGAAAAATTAAAGCGGAAACAATTACAAAAACGATGATTGTCACTTGGACCACCAGCAGTACATCCGTGGCGGCAATGTGTCTGGACGACGGATTCTGGGAGAATGAACAGAGTGTGATTGAACTTTTTGGGAAATAGCATTGAATTAATCATTACACACACGCACACGCACACGCACACGCACACGCACACGCACACGCACACGCACACGCACACGCACACGCACACGCACACGCACACGCACACGCACACGCACACGCACACGCACACGCATACGCACACACACGCAGACACACACACGCACAGACACACACACGCACAGACACACACACGCACAGACACGCACACACGCACGCACGCACATGACTGGAAGTTATAAAAAAGCGAACTCACAACATCCTCAATAGTGACGGTGTCCATTTCGCCAATCGTGGTGAACAGCTTGGTGTACAGCTTGCACAGGTTAGTGCGACATGGCTTCGTGTCATTCTGTTCACCCATAGCGTCTTCCATCCCGTCGTTGTTGTTATGGGAACGCTGCACACGCAGTGCACCTGCAGTTCGAAATGAGACTGGACTGATGCGTATGTGACAGTGTATTAACTTCTATTTGCATGCATTATATTATAGAAAATATTACTCTTGCACAAGTCGAATGTGTTGTGCACAAGTCATTTTGACTCGAAACGGAAAAGACATTGCAAAATTGTATTTTAATTGATACGTAAGGATTGCATTCTAAACTCATCATTTTTGACAAAAGTTTGGATTTTACTTACGTTTAAATTCAAAAGCAAAACAAATTTACATATTTTTCAGCTTCAAGTAAAAATAACTTGTGCACAACACATAATACTTGTGCACTAGTCATATTTTGTATAAAACATCGTAAATATTTACATGTTTAAAAATGTCTTAAAGGTGTTACACAATTATACGGAAAAATGAAGTGTTAATGAAGGAAATGTAATTAATTAATGAACAAATTACGCATTTTATGTAGTGTAACTGACCGTCATTGTCCAAAATTTGGTCTGTAACATTGACCAGCGCCCTGCGGGATCGACTGGCGTCATCGGTGACGTTGCGTGGTACAGATGGGGCGGGGGCGGGGGCGGGGGCGTCCGATTTGAGCAATGGAGCTGCGCAATGTAATTAGAATTACTCATTATGAATACATTCATTCAAATATCTTGTGCAAAACATCTTGTTCACTAAAGAATAGGTCTAAATACAAAGTTGGTTGACAACAATAAATTTCTTGTGCAAAAGTACTCGATGAAGGCACAGCTTACCGTATTTCCTCGAAATACCCCCCCCCCCCTTGAAATACCCCCCCCCTCGTTTGACCCCCCCCTCTCGAGACCACTATGAAACAATCACCCCCCCCCTCGAAATACCCCCCCCCAAATTGAGTGTAAAGGGAACGTACATGACAATAACTGTAGTTTGTGTTCAGTGTACTGCAGAACACACGTTAAAACACTGTCGGTGTCACGTTAGAACAGTGTACATACCATCTACATACTAATATTAGTCTACAGAACCTTTTAAATTGCGGTTTTTGTTGCATTTTTCGACGTCTGCGTACGTTTCAGACGACAATTTCGTACTCGGTTTTCAAAAATTTTCTTGTGAAACAATAACCCCCCCTCGAAATACCCCCCCTCGTTTAACCCCCCCCCCCCCCTCTCGGGACCACTATGAAACAATCACCCCCCGGGGGGTATTTCGAGGAAATACGGTATGCTCAATTATAAAGATAAATATTCACCATAAAAAAATTGAACTGACCAATGCCGGCATACAGGGAAAAGAAGATGGTTGCCCACATAGCGCCGGAAAAAATGATGCCCATCGTTTTTGTCGAAGCTGTCGTGCGTCGAAAAAATATATACAATTTGATCGCAAATGGTAGCTGAAAAAAATGAACGTTCCTTTTATGTCAGGAAAAACTCAAAGTGGTTGCCTAAGGCTACAAAAAAATAATGTCCATGATCCATCAAATAAAATGAAATACTGGAATGTCATGCAGAGATAATCATCTTTTACTGCACCACAGGCAAAAGATTACATTTAGATTCAAAAGCAAACAAAATATACACAAATGTCTGTTTCAAGTCAAAATGACTTGTGCACAACACCTGTGACTTGTGCACTATTCGTATTTCCTATAGTATAAATAGATCCATGCAAGTAGAAGTGCGCTGCAACATGCGCAGTGCACTGGGACAGGTGTAAATTTGATACAAAGTGAAATTTAGTGCAAACGTAAGTGTAAACATGTGCATTGACCTACATAACTATTCCCTTCAAAGATAATTTGTCTATTGTTTAAGTAGAAAAAAATTGCGCATAAGTACATATTCTATAATGCATATAAATGCAATCGCGAGTACACTGAGACAAATGTAAGATTAATTTGCATGGGAATCTAGTGCAACCACCTTTGTCAGTGCATTGCGCATGTCGCAGTGCAGTCCTATTTGCACGGATGTATATTGTGGGAAATTTGATTTGTGCACAAGTCGCATGTGTCGTGCACCAGTCACTTTGACTTGAAGCAGTAGACATCACGCAAAAAGCTGTCAAAAATATATCCATGCAGATAGGAGTGCACTCAGGCTTGTGCAGTGCACTGAGACGGGTGTACATTTGATACGGGTGAATTTTAGTGCATGCACTGACGTATGTAAATGAAGCAGTTATGTATCAATGTAAATACAAAATTCACATTGCTTTTTTTACATTTCAAATCAATTCATATACAATTTGATCGCAAATGGTAGCTGAAAAAAATGAACGTTCCTTTTATGTCAGGAAAAACTCAAAGTGGTTGCCTAAGGCTACAAAAAAATAATGTCCATGATCCATCAAATAAAATGAAATACTGGAATGTCATGCAGAGATAATCATCTTTTACTGCACCACAGGCAAGAGATTAAGGCATTGTAGCAATCGCAATTATGACTGATTCCATAATGAGGAGAAATTCTGTAATGTCATGCAGAGATAATCATCTTTTACTGCACCACAGGCAAAAGATTAAGGCATTTCAGCAATCGCAAATATGACTGATTCCATAATGAGGAGAAATTCTGGAATGTCATGCAGAGATAATCATCTTTTACTGCACCACAGGCAAGAGATTAAGCATTTGAGCAATCGCAATTATGACTGATTTTTATTGTAGGTAACCCGCATGGCCAGCGTGCATTCGTCACTTTGAAAAAGATCAAGTGACAGTGGAATGATCAAACAAATGATCCGAATTTCTTACGAGTGCAACTTATATAAAATATCAAAGACAATGCCGCCATTACAATCGCACTTGTGTAATAAAGGAAATTCCCACAATGCACAGCACAGCACAGTGTAATAAACCACAGCGGAAATTCTTTTGATCAATTTCACAAAAAGCGCCGCCAAAGGCAATGATTTATGACAACTTCATATTTAGCTGCAAGTACATATCGCGTCTGGTCATTGCTGCGCGGGTCCAAATTTGTTATTGACATGCTATACTTTTACGACCCTGAATTTGATTTACTGTAGGATCGTAAAGTTATCGGTTTATGACATGCAAAAGTTGCTTCATTTCTCCATCGAATGTAAAACAATGAAATATTTGTGTTCACGACAGCACGAAATTTACATCAGATTTATATGACTCGCGCACAAGTCACATGTGTTCTGCACAAGTTATTTTCAATTCGAGCATGAGAAAAAGTGTGTTTAAATCGATATAGTTGTCCCAGTGCACTGCGCATGTTGCAGCGCACTTCTATTTGCATGGATGCATATTTTAGGAAATATGACACGTGCAAAAGTCGTTTGGACTTGAAGCACAAAAAACATCGGAAAAACATGTCAAAAATACATCCATGCGAATAGAAGTGCGCTCCGACTTGTGCATTGCACTGAGGTAGGTGTCCATTTTAAGCGCTTTTAAATAATTTGGTAGCACTGTAATAATAATTTTTGGCATGTGTCTAATTAATAAAAATTTGACTAGTGCACAAGTTGCATGTGTCGCTTGTTTTTACTTGTTTTTAAGTTGTTTTTTACAACGGATGTCGCTTTTATACAACGCGTGTTGCTTTAGTACAACAAATGTCGCAACAAATTATTTTATAACATGATTATCATTACAAAATATAATTTTAAGTTTTCGTTCTACAAAGTATCAAATTTACACCTCTCCCAGTGCACTGCGCATTTTGCAGCGCACTTTTACTTGCACGGATCTATTTATACTATAGGAAATACGAATAGTGCACAAGTCACAGGTGTTGTGCACAAGTTATTTTGACTTGAAACAGACATTTGTCTATATTTTGTTTGCTTTTGAATCTAAATGTAAGTGTAATCCTCAATTTTTTTCAAATATGCATGAAAGCACAAAATTTAAACTCATTGAACGTGTGTGAACATGATAAAAAATATGTTTTTATTAGATAGATATCTCAAAATTACACGTACTGCAGTCTTCTATATGATTTTTTACAATATAACACGAAATTCATATAACCTGTAACTTGATTGTGTCCTGTCTGATGTGGTTGACGATCGGACGGCGCTCCAGGTGCATTTTGACCAATTCGCGTATCTCGTTGTTGCAGTTTTCGACCATTTCGACCAGTTCAGGCTGTGCAACATTTTATTCATTACAAGCATTAGAATGATTCAATAATGATATCAGTATAGAAATTGGTAAAATTGTACAGGTAAATTGTTTTACGAAAGGTTGCTTGCAAGCTCAAAAGTTTTGCATCAAAATTGCAAGCTGGTACATATCGAAAAGAGTGAAAGTTTAAGAAGTATATTGAGAAATAAATAACCTCCAACATGTCCCTTTGCCACTGTGGAAGCTTTTTCCAGTACATGCTGTCTAGATATGTCTGCTCAATAATATCGCATGTGAGAGTAATCTCAACAGCCATGCAGGACACAGTACTGGTTCGGTAGGCTAATTCTTGTGGGTGAAAAACTAGCGAACTGTTTGCTAGCTCCATCCACACATTTTCGTTCAGCAGGTCATTTGTGGTAGGCATTGAGAATGTGGGATCTGGTGCCTCTTGCACCACTATCCCGTCGGCACGCAATTCAATGCAATGGAGCATTGCAATTATAGCGAACTGGATAAGCTTAGCCATTTCCGCAATTTATGTCGATTATTAAATGATTATGTAACTGAAATATATGGTCAATATTTTAATTGTAAACTTCTCTTACAAACAAATGCTACTGTGTCATCATGAATAAAATGACATGAAAACTTTTTTACTGCAGCCCTTCAATGTCAAAGGAATCCATCACAAGAAACAGAATGGACATACTTTATTTACTATTCAGATGAGATATGGCAGATTTCAGTGAAGAGCGTTAAGTCAGTGGACGACAACATGAATAAATATTTTAAATCGACAGTTTTTCTCACTCATGATACAAGGGTTCTTCTAATGCGAAAAGACATATTGCACTGCACAGCGAGCTGAAATGATTTACGACACGAGACGTACGTGAGCTATTTACAATTATTGGGCTTCTGGTCATTGCTGCGTGGGTCCAAATTTGTTATTGACATGCGATACTTTTACGACCCTGAATTTGATTTACTGTAGGATCGTAAAGTTATCGGTTTATGACATGCAAAAGTTGCTTCATTTCTCCATCGAATGTAAAACTATGAAATATTTGTGTTCACGACAGCACTAAATTTACATCAGATTTATATGACTCGCGCACAAGTCACATGTGTCGTGCACAAGTCATTTTCAATTCGAGCATGAGAAAAAGTGTGTTTAAATCGATATAGTTGTCCCAGTGCACTGCGCATGTTGCAGCGCACTTCTATTTGCATGGATGCATATTTTAGGAAATATGACACATGCAAAAGTCGTTTGGACTTGAAGCACAAAAAACATCGGAAAAACATGTCAAAAATACATCCATGCGAATAGAAGTGCGCTCCGACTTGTGCATTGCACTGAGGTAGGTGTCCATTTTAAGCGCTTTTAAATAATTTGGTAGCACTGTAATAATAATTTTTGGCATGTGTCTAATTAATAAAAATTTGACTAGTGCACAAGTTGCATGTGTCGTGCACAAGTTGCCTTGACTTGAAGCAGACAAATATGCGAAAGCTGTGGGGTGCAAGTTTACGTCATCTAATTAAATGTATTTATCTTTGTTGTAAATATTTCAATGACAATGGTTAAGATCGAAGCGTCACAGGTATAAAATATTCAAATTTGTCTAAAAAAAGACAACTCCAAGCTCATAAAATGTTTTAGCACATAGAATCAGACTGAATGCGTATTTAGTGCAGTTGTTGAAGTGCAGTGCTGTTGTGCTCAAAACAAATACATGTTCTTATCATTGTGGAGGCATAAATGTTAAAGTCAGTGAAAACAACATCGCTGCGTCATTGGCAAATAACTGATAGCAACTTTGTTTATCTACTTCCATTCTATCTCTTATCGGAACATCAAAATAAATATGCTACAGGAAATGTCGCTTCATTTATTTTGACATTTACGTTCATTTCTCCATCGAATGTAAAACAATGAAATATTTGTGTTCACGACAGCACGAAATTTACATCAGATTTATATGACTCGCGCACAAGTCATGGATGTGAAGCGGAAATTCTTTTGATCGATTTCTCTTTGTAATTCAAATTTCTCAAATTCAAATTCAAATGAGCTTGCAGTCGTTTTTTTGTAGACAAATTTGAATATTTTATAACTGTGACGCTTCGATCTTAACCATTGTCATTGAAATATTTACAACAAAGATAAATACATTGATTTAGATGACGTAAACTTGCACCCCACAGCTTTCGCATATTTGTCTGCTTCAAGTCAAGGCAACTTGTGCACGACGCAAGCAACTTGTGCACTAGTCAAATTTTTATTAATTAGACAGATGCCAAAAATCTCTGATGCATTTTTGACCTCTGATTCCTTTATTTTGACTGGGGAATAATTCATTGTGTGCATACACAAATACTTGCTTACTGTTGTGCACTATCCTAACAAAATACGTTCTGTTTTACCGGTCGGAAAGAATGAAATGCATAAT
Source organism: Sphaerolaimus hirsutus (assembly GCA_964036195.1). NCBI lineage: Eukaryota > Metazoa > Nematoda > Chromadorea > Monhysterida > Sphaerolaimidae > Sphaerolaimus > Sphaerolaimus hirsutus. Next base: position 30,459 of record CAXIWS010000510.1, on the reverse strand, counting down.
TGTCGCATTGTTTGACCCCTTCTAGCGTAACATGAAAGAAATTCGATAATCCTATGCTCAACGGATGCGCATAAAGGGGTTATCTGACCCGCTGTTGAGCCGTATGCAAATACTTCTCGATTTGCATAATCCATACTCACAAGAAAAAATCCTAAGTATGTGTCAATGACATTCAATTGCCAAGTATTTTATTATTTCAGCAAATATTTCTCGTGTTTGGTTATTGATGGGACGAGGAAATTCTTTTGATCGATTTCACAAAAGGCGCCGCCAAAGGCAATGATTTATGACAACTTCATGTTTAGCTGCAAGTACTTATCGCGTCTGGTGATTGCTGCGCGGGTACAAATTTGTTATTGACATGCGATACTTTTACGACCCTGAATTTGATTTACTGTAGGATCGTAAAGTTATCGGTTTATGACATGCAAAAGTTGCTTCATTTCTCCATCGAATGAAAACAATGAAATATTTGTGTTCACAACAGCACGAAATTTACATCAGATTTATATGACTTGCGCACAAGTCACATGTGTCGTGCACAAGTCATTTTTAATTCGAGCATGAGAAAAAGTGTGTTTAAATCGATATAGTTGTCCCAGTGCACTGCGCATGTTGCAGCGCACTTCTATTTGCATGGATGCATATTTTAGGAAATATGACACGTGCAAAAGTCGTTTGGACTTGAAGCACAAAAAACATCGGAAAAACATGTCAAAAATACATCCATGCGAATAGAAGTGCGCTCCGACTTGTGCATTGCACTGAGGTAGGTGTCCATTTTAAGCGCTTTTAAATAATTTGGTAGCACTGTAATAACAATTTTTGGCATGTGTCTAATTAATAAAAATTTGACTAGTGCACAAGTTGCATGTGTCGTGCACAAGTTGCCTTGACTTGAAGCAGACAAATATGCGAAAGCTGTGGGGTGCAAGTTTACGTCATCTTATTAAATGTATTTATCTTTGTTGTAAATATTTCAATGACAATGGTTAAGATCGAAGCGTCACAGGTATAAAATATTCAAATTTGTCTAAAAAAAGACAACTCCAAGCTCATAAAATGTTTTAGCACATAGAATCAGACTGAATGCGTATTTAGTGCAGTTGTTGAAGTGCAGTGCTGTTGTGCTCAAAACAAATACATGTTCTTATCATTGTGGAGGCATAAATGTTAAAGTCAGTGAAAACAACATCGCTGCGTCATTGGCAAATAACTGATAGCAACTTTGTTTAAGCGGCGTTTACACTGACACGTGTGACGACAAAAACTTTTTGGGCTTTCAACTTTCTTTATGTCACGAAAATTGAATAATTGGAGTGTCAGACACTTAGATCTCGATCACTCTTTGTGCCTAGGACAAACACAAATTTTTATATATGACGTTATCCTACACAATAGAACGAAACAAAATTTTTGTCGTCACAGGTTGTCGGTTCGAGTTGTTCCCGGGAGCCTCGTTAACGTTTTGTCGTCACACGTGCCAGTGTAAACGCAGCTTTACCTACTTCCATTCTATCTCTTATCGGAACATCAAAATAAATATGCTACAGGAAATGTCGCTTCATTTATTTTGACATTTACGTTCATTTCTCCATCGAATGTAAAACAATGAAATATTTGTGTTCACGACAGCACGAAATTTACATCAGATTTATATGACTCGCGCACAAGTCATGGATGTGAAGCGGAAATTCTTTTGATCGATTTCACTTTGTAATTCAAATTTCTCAAATTCAAATTCAAATGAGCTTGCAGTCGTTTTTTTGTAGACAAATTTGAATATTTTATAACTGTGACGCTTCGATCTTAACCATTGTCATTGAAATATTTACAACAAAGATAAATACATTTAATTAGATGACGTAAACTTGCACCCCACAGCTTTCGCATATTTGTCTGCTTCAAGTCAAGGCAACTTGTGCACGACGCAAGCAACTTGTGCACTAGTCAAATTTTTATTAATTAGACAAATGCCAAAAATCTCTGATGCATTTTTGACCTCTGATTCCTTTATTTTGACTGGGGAATAATTCATTGTGTGCATACACAAATACTTGCTTACTGTTGTGCACTATCCTAACAAAATACGTTCTGTTTTACCGGTCGGAAAGAATGAAATGCATAATTGTCGCATTGTTTGACCCCTTCTAGCGTAACATGAAAGAAATTCAATAATCCTATGCTCAACGGATGCGCATAAAGGGGTTATCTGACCCGCTGTTGAGCCGTATGCAAATACTTCTCGATTTGCATAATCCATACTCACAAGAAAAAATCCTAAGTATGTGTCAATGACATTCAATTGCCAAGTATTTTATTATTTCAGCAAATATTTCTCGTGTTTGGTTATTGATGGGACGAGGAAATTCTTTTGATCGATTTCACAAAAGGCGCCGCCAAAGGCAATGATTTATGACAAATTCATGTTTAGCTGCAAGTACATATCGCGTCTGGTCATTGCTGCGCGGGTACAAATTTGTTATTGACATGCGATACTTTTACGACCCGGAATTTGATTTACTGTAGGATCGTAAAGTTATCGGTTTATGACATGCAAAAGTTGCTTCATTTCTCCATCGAATGAAAACAATGAAATATTTGTGTTCACAACAGCACGAAATTTACATCAGATTTATATGACTTGCGCACAAGTCACATGTGTCGTGCACAAGTTATTTTCAATTCGATAGCTGATAGCAAATAACAAATAATAATAGGCAAATAACTGATAGCAACTTTGTTTACCTACTTGCATTCATATCAATGCACTTAAATAATTTATGCTTGCATTCACGAATCCCGTGTATCTAAGTCGACTCCACATTTCACTCAGTCCACTTTATTTAACCACAGTCACTTGTAAGTCAAAGTGCATCAATATACCGCGGGTTAGTACTTGCACGGTCATTCATTGACAGGCGATACATTTACAACACGGTGCAAAACTTTGTTTTCTGCATACTAGGCTTACTTAGCTGTGTCATGTATTGTATATTTACATCTGTGGCATCCTTACTCTGCACACTGTATACTGTTGCGAATGAATATCTTTATGACATATTTTCTGAATGTTTGTACAGTGTATGCGCACCATGGGTCAAAGTAAATATGTTAATGTTCAATAAGTGGTTACAATTGTGAGTTTTTCATATTTTGCGTACATTCGTTTCCTTTTCGTCTACATTAATTTACACAAATTTAGTCTGCACAAATTCACTCATTTCACAGGCAAAAAATTCTCATTTCTCAAAAAAAAATTTCTCAGGCACAGGTTACTCAATTCACTACCCATTTCGTGGTAATCGACAAACGAGGGCAACAGGACCCTGTGCTTCCTGCAGCTGAATTTTCAGGTTTGCTATCATTTTAATGATACGCTTATTGTTTTTTTGCGGTTATGTCGCAGTGCACTCCTATCTGCATGGATATATTTTTGTTAGTTTCAATTTAAAAAAACTTGTGCGCAAGTCATATGACTGGTGCACTAGTCACATTGTGTATGGTGCACATCCATGCACGCAGGACTGCGCTGCGACTTGTGCAGTGCACTGACAAAGGAGTGTGCATCATTAGGACAAAATTCACCCGTATCAAATGTACACCCGTCTCAGTGCACTGCACAAGCCTCAGTGCACTCCTATCTGCATGGATATATTTTTGACAGCTTTTTGCGCGATGTCTTCTGCTGCAAGTCAAAGTGACTGGTGCACAACACATGCGACTTGTGCACAAGTTACATTTTTCACAATATACATCAGTGCGAATAGGACTGCACTGCGACATGCACAGTGCACTGAAATGGGTGTAAAGTTGATATGGAGTGAAATTGAATGCAAGCGTACATGAAAGTAGAATGGAATAGTTATGATACTTTAGATAACATGAGATTGTTTTAGATGACATGTAACGAATTGATTTGAAATGTAAAAAAAACAATGTGAATTTTGTATTTACATTGATACATAACTGCTTCATTTACATACGTCAGTGCATGCACAAAAATTCACCCGTATCAAATGTACACCCGTCTCAGTGCACTGCACAAGCCTCAGTGCACTCCTATCTGCATGGATATATTTTTGACAGCTTTTTGCGCGATGTCTTCTGCTGCAAGTCAAAGTAACTGGTGCACGACACATGCGACTTGTGCACAAGTTACATTTTTCACAATATACATCAGTGCGAATAGGACTGCACTGCGACATGCGCAGTGCACTGAAATGGGTGTAAAGTTGATATGGAGTGAAATTGAATGGAAGCGTACATGAAAGTAGAATGGAATAGTTATGTATCACTTTATAATATAAATATAGAATAATAAATAATTTATAAAAAGTGGAAAAGTCAGTGGGCCTTGTTTGTTTTTGAATTGAAATTTAAACTCATCAAATGTGTGTCAAAAGTGTATTCAACAGAACATAACTAACATGAAAATTTCGATGGATTTTGAGAATTTGTAACATGACATCCTTAAAGCTATTCCGATAGCTAGAATGAGCTAGATATTTAAATACTTTAGATAACATGAGATTGTTTTAGATGACATGTAACGAATTGATTTGAAATGTAAAAAAAACAATGTGAATTTTGTATTTACATTGATACATAACTGCTTCATTTACATACGTCAGTGCATGCACAAAAATTCACCCGTATCAAATGTACACCCGTCTCAGTGCACTGCACAAGCCTCAGTGCACTCCTATCTGCATGGATATATTTTTGACAGCTTTTTGCGCGATGTCTTCTGCTGCAAGTCAAAGTAACTGGTGCACGACACATGCGACTTGTGCACAAGTTACATTTTTCACAATATACATCAGTGCGAATAGGACTGCACTGCGACATGCGCAGTGCACTGAAATGGGTGTAAAGTTGATATGGAGTGAAATTGAATGGAAGCGTACATGAAAGTAGAATGGAATAGTTATGTATCACTTTATAATATAAATATAGAATAATAAATAATTTATAAAAAGTGGAAAAGTCAGTGGGCCTTGTTTGTTTTTGAATTGAAATTTAAACTCATCAAATGTGTGTCAAAAGTGTATTCAACAGAACATAACTAACATGAAAATTTCGATGGATTTTGAGAATTTGTAACATGACATCCTTAAAGCTATTCCGATAGCTAGAATGAGCTAGATATTTAAATACTTTAGATAACATGAGATTGTTTTAGATGACATGTAACGAATTGATTTGAAATGTAAAAAAAACAATGTGAATTTTGTATTTACATTGATACATAACTGCTTCATTTACATACGTCAGTGCATGCACAAAAATTCACCCGTATCAAATGTACACCCGTCTCAGTGCACTGCACAAGCCTCAGTGCACTCCTATCTGCATGGATATATTTTTGACAGCTTTTTGCGCGATGTCTTCTGCTGCAAGTCAAAGTAACTGGTGCACGACACATGCGACTTGTGCACAAGTTACATTTTTCACAATATACATCAGTGCGAATAGGACTGCACTGCGACATGCGCAGTGCACTGAAATGGGTGTAAAGTGGATATGGAGTGAAATTGAATGGAAGCGTACATGAAAGTAGAATGGAATAGTTATGTATCACTTTATAATATAAATATAGAATAATAAATAATTTATAAAAAGTGGAAAAGTCAGTGGGCCTTGTTTGTTTTTGAATTGAAATTTAAACTCATCAAATGTGTGTCAAAAGTGTATTCAACAGAACATAACTAACATGAAAATTTCGATGGATTTTGAGAATTTGTAACATGACATCCTTAAAGCTATTCCGATAGCTAGAATGAGCTAGATATTTAAATACTTTAGATAACATGAGATTGTTTTAGATGACATGTAACGAATTGATTTGAAATGTAAAAAAAACAATGTGAATTTTGTATTTACATTGATACATAACTGCTTCATTTACATACGTCAGTGCATGCACAAAAATTCACCCGTATCAAATGTACACCCGTCTCAGTGCACTGCACAAGCCTCAGTGCACTCCTATCTGCATGGATATATTTTTGACAGCTTTTTGCGCGATGTCTTCTGCTGCAAGTCAAAGTAACTGGTGCACGACACATGCGACTTGTGCACAAGTTACATTTTTCACAATATACATCAGTGCGAATAGGACTGCACTGCGACATGCGCAGTGCACTGAAATGGGTGTAAAGTTGATATGGAGTGAAATTGAATGGAAGCGTACATGAAAGTAGAATGGAATAGTTATGTATCACTTTATAATATAAATATAGAATAATAAATAATTTATAAAAAGTGGAAAAGTCAGTGGGCCTTGTTTGTTTTTGAATTGAAATTTAAACTCATCAAATGTGTGTCAAAAGTGTATTCAACAGAACATAACTAACATGAAAATTTCGATGGATTTTGAGAATTTGTAACATGACATCCTTAAAGCTATTCCGATAGCTAGAATGAGCTAGATATTTAAATACTTTAGATAACATGAGATTGTTTTAGATGACATGTAACGAATTGATTTGAAATGTAAAAAAAACAATGTGAATTTTGTATTTACATTGATACATAACTACTTCATTTACATACGTCAGTGCATGCACTAAAATTCACCCGTATCAAATGTACACCCGTCTCAGTGCACTGCACAAGCCTCAGTGCACTCCTATCTGCATGGATATATTTTCGACAGCTTTTTGCGTGATGTCTTCTGCTGCAAGTCAAAGTAACTGGTGCACGACACATGCGACTTGTGCACAAGTCAAATTTCCTACAATATACATACATGCGTGCAAATCGAAGTGCGCTGCAACATGTGCAGTGCACTGGTAGATGTGGTTGCACTAAATTTCTGCGCGAGTTGATCTTACAATTTCGTGATGTTTTTTCTGCTACAAGTGAAGACACTGACACACTGTGCAGGCTCATGTCTGACAATGAACCCGCTATTCGTGGCAATGGGCCAAACGAGCGAGGCCGTACGCCATGGGAAGAGTTCACTAAGGGTGGACCACGTTTTCTTCATCGATTTTCTAGAATTGGTGGTGGTCCAAAGAAGAAAACTGAGCATGATAAGAAAAGAGAAAAAATATTAAGGATGAAAAAGCAGCAAATTGATAAGGCTACAAAAGCTGCAGAGTCAGCAGCAAGACAGAAGAGGAAGGCGGAGGAAAAACTGAAAAAAGCTCGAGCCGAACTTCGCGATGCTACGGGCAATGTTGATGATGCAGAAAGGATTGCGAAACTAGCGGAGGAAAAAGCAAAAAGCGATGCAGCAGCAGCAAAAGATGGAAAAAGCGACATTTTTAAGAAGCCTGAACCGCCAAAGAAGCCTGAACCGCCAAAGAAGCCTGAACCGCCAAAGAAGCCTGAACCGCCAAAGAAGCCTGAACCGCCAAAGAAGCCAGGTGGTCGTGGTAGTGGTCATGGTAAAGCAGCACTGCCAAAAGTTTCACCACCAATTTCCCAAAGGACTAGGACGACAACCGATAAAGGAAAAGAGTCAGTACCACCGCCGAAGGGCACACAATCAGAAGTTAAACGTCCAAGGTCACAAGTGTCGACTGGAGAGAAACGTAGTGCTACAAAGGCAGCTGAAAGTGGTCAGTTGCACTGGTCATCATTATTATATTACAATAAGAAATACAACATTTTTTATGGTTTTGAATTTTTTAACAATCATATAAAGGGTGTTATGAAGCACACAAACATTTATTGTACAAAGTGTGTGTGAATGACAATTTCCTTTAGGTAATTTCTTTAAAATGTATTACAATGACAACAATAAATCTCACTCTCAGATGAGTCCGGTAAACGAACACCATACAAGAAACCAAAAGCCGGCCCAAGCAAATCGCAACGTGATAAGAACAAGGATTCTTCAAGTGCGACCGAAAGTTCTGATGGTAAGTCGTGCAATAGTCACACCAGGGACCAGTCCCACAAAAGTCGAAAAAGCACTTTGTCACATGTATTTCTACTCATTTATTAGACAAATGTGACAAATAAATTTAATATTTATTTTGTGCAAAACATTGTAAAATATACAGAAACTTTCATTTCCATAAATGAATATTCCATGAAATAATGATAACAATTTGTGAAATGAATTTGTCTGAAATGGTTTTATCATCTTTCAGCTCGGTCAACCAGATCGAGAACCAAGCAGATAAAAGCAGTTCCTAACCAGCATGGACTGCAAACGCCACACAAGAAAGATCAGCCTCAACAGAAGCGTAAAAGTGCTACGATGGGCAGCAAGAAGCACACCAGTGAGTTTACATTGGTAAAATCTAGTAATAGTAGAGAATTTTAGCTGGTCTTTATAAATGTAATATTAAAGTGGTTTAACATAAAATATTACTCATCTCAGCACAAAGGGATTGGCAGCAGCAAGAAGGCGACTCGATCCCGTCACAAGAAGACAGATTGTCTCTGGCTGCTTCTACTCCAGCACAGTCCTGGGTACCAAGATTGCCAGCATCAACCAGTGCTGACAAGAAGTCTCGTCGTCGCAGGGATAAATCGCCAACTCGACGAAAAAGAGGAAAGAAACGTTTGTGTATATCTTTTTTTTATTTTCTACCAATTTACATATCACATAAGGCCACAAGCATCTCGGATGTTGAATACAAAATACAAAATTGACCCAGACGTACAATCTACGGACTTGCATATATTTTATGGATGATATCTATTTTCCATGTTTCAAGTGAAAAAGACTTGTGCACAAGTCATATGACTTGTGCACTGGTAACATTTTTTCTAACATAATACATAAGACTAACATAAGTCATAACCTATTTAAGACTGACATTGGTGTAAATTTGATATGGAAAGATTGAAGATAGAAAAACATGTTTAGTCCTTAATATCGTTTCTATTGATTAAATTATGGTAGCATTCTGGACATCCGCACTGTATATCAATGATTAATCCATTTATTTCAGAGACGATTGTTGCTGGAATCAAAAGAAGAGAAGCAAAAAAAAATGAAGAACGCCAAAGTTCAAGTTAGATTTTTCAATATTTGTAAATTTGACATGTACATTTGCAATAAAATTCACCCCATTTCAAATGTACACCCGTCTCAGTGCACTGCACACGTCGCAGTGCAGTCCTATTTGCATGGATATATTTTTCTATGTTTCAAGTTAAAAAGACTTGTGCGCCAGTCATATGACTTGTGCACTAGTCACATTTTCTACGATACACATCCGTGTAAGTATGCAGAATTAAATGTTTACGTATCAATTAAAATACAATTTTGCGATGTCTTTTCTGACGAATTGACTGGTACAGAACACATGTGACTTGTGCACGCATCATAGTTCCTATAATATACTTCAGTGCATGTAGAAGTGTGCTGCAACATGAAAATACATGAAAATAAATAAAAAGGGGAAAAGTAATTGAGCTTTATTTGATTTGAATTGAAATTTGTTGCACTGCATAAGTCGTTTAAGCTTTAAGTTTAAGTTTGTCTTTAAGCTAATATATGATTATTTCACTTTCATTTTGCATAGGCTCAAATGCCGACGACGACGACGCTAGTAGTAGTCACAGTGGAGAAGAAGAGTCAGAGTCAGAGTCACAATCTTCCCGACGACCACCACGAGCCAGAGAAAGTGCATCAGCGGAGAGCACGTTAGCGATTATCGACCGTTTGCAGCGCCAAGAAGAATCCGCAAGTGAAGGGTTGCAAAGTGACAGTGCCCAGCCCTCTGATGTGCCACCGTCAACGCACTCAGTTGTCCCGAGTACGGCTGATGAAGAAATGGACACAGATGAGGAGGAGCGGGAAGCTATGCACTTAGATGATCAAGAAGAATCACCAGGTATTTTTATACGCAACTATTTTAATGCACTTACCTATACAGACCTGTCTCAGTGTACTCGCGATTGCATTTAGATTTTAATCAATTTTAACAAGTCAGTTTTAATTGAACCAAGCGAATAGGCAAGTGTTGTTTGCTTTTGAATGTAAAAGTAGATATAATCCAGAATTTTGTCAAAAATGCATGAAAGCACCGAATAAAATTGGATCAATGCGAAAATGTAAGTAGGTAAATAGAATGAAATGTTTACATATCAATTAAAGTAGAATTTTGCGATCTCTTTTCTGCTTCAAGTCAAAATTACTACTGCACAACACATGTGACTTGTGCACGAGTTATTTCTTTGTAATGTGTATCCATGTGTAAATGTTAGTCCATTGAAATTGTAATGTGTAGATTTTAACAGTAGTCTTTGATTATATTCTCTTTTGAATAGAAATGTATGATTATTTTCACGTTTCTATTCAACTTTTCACCTGTCTCATGCACTTGTATTTGCATGGATGCGCTTTATAAGAAATATGACTTTTGCACAAGTCACATGCGTTGTGCACAAGTTGTTTCCCCACTGCAATACAACAACATTTATAAATGTATATTCAAGTTAATACTGTTTATATTATTATCTCAAATGCAGATGACTTCAGCTATGGCGACGCAGAGTCTTGTGGAATATCTGATAAGATCAAGTACTACCGCATTACCGAAACTAATGCTGCATTTTCGAAACCTTTGAAAGAAAGAATGAAGCCGATGTGGTTAATAGATAATTGTTCAACGACAGAAGGCAAGAAATATACTCTGCTCCAGTATATTAGAGAAGAAGACATCCTGAAGTTTTTGCGTAAGTGAAATGTTTTTGTAATGTTTCTCATTTTTTTGCAAACTGATTTCTAACTTAAATTTCAGTCACAATATAAATTTGCTCATGTTATTGTTGTGGTCAATTAATTATTGAATCATCACTATATGTCACGGTGAAAAACTGATATTGCAGACGATCCAGATGCGCGCTCGAGAGCAGATCAAGGTGGCATTATTCACTTGCCAGATGGCGGACAAGTTTTCATTGTGAGACGAACTTTTCTGACAAAAAAATCAACTACGCCGGGCAACAGATACTTTGAAAGTTGTGTGAAAAATATTGAAAGGGAAATTAATGATTTCGAGCGTGGTGCAGAAAAATCTTCGAAAAAGAATAAGGCAGTGATTCGTTTCTTAAAAGAATTGAGAGAGAATCCCATTCAGAAAATACCGGACATCTACAGAAAGGCAGCTCAGTTGACTCAAGAGTAGGTTTCAGTATTTACATCTTTATATAATGAAAATTCATATAGGTATTTATGAGTTATCCATGTAATCTTATATATAACTTATGCATATAAACTTAGTAAAACGTATTCATATTTTTAATCTTACACAAAACTTATTATTCATATACGCTACTGTTTGACTATTGTCTGATTGATAATGTAATGTGGCTGAATAACTTAATTATGCTCTACAGGCACAATGGAATCGTTACACAAAATCCAAATGCGAAGTTACCATCCGACCAGGAACGTCTGATGAATGTAACGAGGAAAATGGCGCGGAGTGGAGCGTTTAAAGAGCGATTCAATATGCCCTAGTCAGTTTGACTTTTCACTACATTTATGGATTAAATTTATGAGCAAAAAGACTTTGAAAAAGAGTTTGACTTTACATTCGATTTGATTTCATTTTTAAATGTATTTATGAAATGAAACGACATGACTTGAAATATAAAAAAACAATGTGAATTTTGTATTTACATTGATACATAACTACTTCATTTACATACGTCAGTGCATGCACTAAAATTCACCCGTATCAAATGTACACCCGTCTCAGTGCACTGCACAAGCCTCAGTGCACTCCTATCTGCATGGATATATTTTTGACAGCTTTTTGCGTGATGTCTTCTGCTGCAAGTCAAAGTAACTGGTGCACGACACATGCGACTTGTGCACAAGTCACATTTTTCACAATATACATCAGTGCGAATAGGACTGCACTGCGACATGCGCAGTGCACTGAAATGGGTGTAAAGTTGATATACGCACTCCTATCTGCATGGATATATTTTTGACAGCTTTTTGCCTGATGTCTTCTGCTTCAAGTCAAAGTAACTGGTGCACGACACATGCGACTTGTGCACAAGTCACATTTTTCACAATATACATCCGTGCAAATAGGACTGCACTGCGACATGCGCAGTGCACTGAAATGGGTGTAAAGTTGATATGGAGTGAAATTGAATGCAAGCGTACATGAAAGTAGAATGTAATAGTTATGTATCACTTTATAATATAAATATAGAATAATAAAAAATTTATAAAAAGTGGAAAAGTCAGTGGGCCTTGTTTGTTTTTGAATTGAAATTTAAACTCATCAAATGTGTGTCAAAAGTGTATTCAACAGAACATAACTAACATGAAAATTTCGATGGATTTTGAGAATTTGTAACATGACATCCTTAAAGCTATTCCGATAGCTAGAATGAGCTAGATATTTAAATACTTTAGATAACATGAGATTGTTTTAGATGACATGTAACGAATTGATTTGAAATGTAAAAAAAAACAATGTGAATTTTGTATTTACATTGATACATAACTACTTCATTTACATACGTCAGTGCATGCACTAAAATTCACCCGTATCAAATGTACACCCGTCTCAGTGCACTGCACAAGCCTCAGTGCACTCCTATCTGCATGGATATATTTTTGACAGCTTTTTGCGTGATGTCTTCTGCTGCAAGTCAAAGTAACTGGTGCACGACACATGCGACTTGTGCACAAGTCACATTTTTCACAATATACATCAGTGCGAATAGGACTGCACTGCGACATGCGCAGTGCACTGAAATGGGTGTAAAGTTGATATACGCACTCCTATCTGCATGGATATATTTTTGACAGCTTTTTGCCTGATGTCTTCTGCTTCAAGTCAAAGTAACTGGTGCACGACACATGCGACTTGTGCACAAGTCACATTTTTCACAATATACATCCGTGCAAATAGGACTGCACTGCGACATGCGCAGTGCACTGAAATGGGTGTAAAGTTGATATGGAGTGAAATTGAATGCAAGCGTACATGAAAGTAGAATGTAATAGTTATGTATCACTTTATAATATAAATATAGAATAATAAAAAATTTATAAAAAGTGGAAAAGTCAGTGGGCCTTGTTTGTTTTTGAATTGAAATTTAAACTCATCAAATGTGTGTCAAAAGTGTATTCAACAGAACATAACTAACATGAAAATTTCGATGGATTTTGAGAATTTGTAACATGACATCCTTAAAGCTATTCCGATAGCTAGAATGAGCTAGATATTTAAATACTTTAGATAACATGAGATTGTTTTAGATGACATGTAACGAATAGATTTGAAATGTAAAAAAAACAATGTGAATTTTGTATTTACATTGATACATAACTACTTCATTTACATACGTCAGTGCATGCACTAAAATTCACCCGTATCAAATGTACACCCGTCTCAGTGCACTGCACAAGCCTCAGTGCACTCCTATCTGCATGGATATATTTTTGACAGCTTTTTGCGTGATGTCATCTGCTTCAAGTCAAAGTAACTGGTGCACGACACATGCGACTTGTGCACAAGTCAAATTTCCCACAATATACATCCGTGCAAATAGGACTGCACTGCGACTTGTGCAGTGCACTGAAATGGGTGTAAAGTTGATATACGCACTCCTATCTGCATGGATATATTTTTGACAGCTTTTTGCCTGATGTCTTCTGCTTCAAGTCAAAGTAACTGGTGCACGACACATGCGACTTGTGCACAAGTCACATTTTTCACAATATACATCCGTGCAAATAGGACTGCACTGCGACATGCGCAGTGCACTGAAATGGGTGTAAAGTTGATATGGAGTGAAATTGAATGCACTTTCAAACAAATTATTTGTTGGAACAAACAACAAACAAGTTCACAACTATAAATTTAACTATTACTTGTAATTTTACCATTGCAGTAAGGACGACGAGCACTTGACTGTTGGAGGTACTGATTATGTTAATCTGACAGTTCCTGAGAAAAACTTGAATAAGTTGCCAGTCGTTGTACGATGCAAATACGTTATGCAAGGGAAAGGCCGTGGTAAAAAGGACTACAATTTCTGGCGACTGGAGTACTTCGACATCAGCGAACCTGAATATGTCATGGTTTGTGTTTTTATTATATTGTCTATGGTAGCCAGAAATGATCAAACAATGTTGATATTTTTCATCGTCATAATTGTAAAATAAATTTCATATGCATTTCATTTGTGAAAGTCGCAGTGCTTTACTATTTACTTTGATACACAATATAGAAAATGTGACTTGTGCACATATCATTTTGACTAGTAATTAGAAATGAGACATTTTAAACATATAAATTCATATAAATATAAACATATATAATTGTGGATTCCAGATATGGTATATTGGCAATCAAAACACGTTGTCCGCGAAGTCCCGCATTCGGCGTGGATATCAGCAGTTTCCCCAAGCGAGTTCAGTGTCTGAAAGACGGCAATATGGAGACCATGACGATCCCCCTACTCAGGTGAATTTTTCTTTCCATTTAACTTTTTCTTATTTAAATTGGTCCAATTGTTTCTGCTGAGAAACATTTTTTGCGCACATGAATAATGTGTTTAGTTATGTGAAATCAACACTAAAAATATATCATAACTGATTATGACTGATAATTTTGATATATTTACGTAGGCTGTGACCTATAGGCAGGTGGCACACTTGACTGAAACATTGAGAAAAGAGAAGTTCAGACTGACCGACAGCAACGTATATGATCTGTACTGGTTTGGTATGGCAATGGGCAGGGAAACACCGATCTACTTCGCTTTACGGCCCCACTTCACATACACGCAAATGTCGGGTCGCGCAGTAGCAATGGTTAAGACATTGATCAAAAATAGAGCCCCTAATCCAATCAATTTCCAAATTGATACCACGTATGGAGTTGGTGGTGAGTTTTATTGGCCATGTGATTTACTTTAATTTTAAACAATATTAATAATCGACCAAATAATTTTATTTATCTATTTTTTATTTTTAGTGCTTTCAATATTTGGGTTTTAATAAGTACATTTTTTCGCATGGTACTTTCAAGTGATCAATGTGATAATAAACGCATGATAATATGCTTACAATTCACTACAGGCGAGTTCTGGATGACGACGTTGGTCTTGGAACTGCCAGACATTACGCCAAAACATAAAGCACTATCAAAAGGCCTATTTGTGAAGGCTGACGTCAGCTCAAATGCATTCATCCCAGTGGCCTGCATGCTACATGATCATCAAGGTGATGAAACTGTTTCCCAGCTAATGCTAAACTTTGAGAGTGCATTGGGATCGACTTATAGACAACCGAAGTGGAAATTTTTCAAGGACAAGGAAAATATCAACATCATCACCGATCAGGTGTAAGTTTTCAAGTAGTTTTTTGATAAAAACATGTTTAACTGATAGATAATAATTTCACCATGATAACACATTATTCGAGTCTAAATGACTTGTGGATGACACATGTGACGTGTGCATAAGTCATATTTTTTGTGTATAAGTATATTCATACAAATTAAAATTGATAAAATATTAATTGATTGTATTCCGTTTTCAAGTAGAACCGACTCATGATTAAAACAACGCAAGTGTCTTAGTGCATTACCATTTGCATGGATGTATTTTTGACAGGTTTTGTGATGTATTTTCTGTTTCAAGTCAGAGTAACTTGTGCACAACACATGCGACTTGTGCACAAGCTAAATTTCCTATAATATACATACGTGCAAATAGGACTGCACTGCACAAGTCGCAGTGCAGTCCTATTTGCATGTATGTATATGTTAAGAAATTTGACTTGTGCACAAGTCGCATGTGTCGTGCACACGTTGTTTTTACTTGAAGCAGAAAAGACATTGCAAAATTGTATTTTAAACTGATACGTAGACATTTCATTATGCATACTTACATCTTAGGATTTATCAAATTTTATTCGGTGCTTTAATGCATTTTTGACAAAATTAAGGATTATACTATTACATTTACTTTCAAAAGCATTTACCTATTTGTCTGTTTAGAGTAAAAATGAATTGTGCACGAGACATGCAACTTGTGCACAAGTCAAATTCCCTATGATTTACATCCGTGCTAGTAGAAATGCGCTGCAATGTGCGCAGCACACTCAGACCACTGCGAGGTTGATTTGGAATTTGAATAGACGTTTATCGCAAACATTACGTGTGCACAAATCAATACTTGCGACTGAAGTTTGTTCTTGCACACAATCATATTCATTTTATGACAAATTTTTATTCTCAGGTTTGTGTCGCAGTTCGAGAAATATTTTCCCCAGATGCACGTGCTGGTGTGCTGGAAGCACATTGACAATAATGTGACTTTAAAGTTAAGAAATTCTCATTTATCTGAAGACGATGCTTTAAAACTGAAGGATCAATTTTTTACTGTTTTGATGGCTAAAAGCGAAACTGATTTTGACGACAAACGGGAGAAATTCATGGAACATTTGGAGAAGAAATATAAAGGCAAAAAGGAGGGACACGGTGGTGACGTGGAAGATGATGAAGAGAGTCCAGCAAATAAGGGCCTTATTTCTTACTTTGACAAGACATTCAAACGTCTGCGGGACACTGCCACAGCGTTTACAATAATAGCGCGAAATGTGGTCAGTGCTTTTTTAAATAATTATAGCAGGAGTACCAGTAAATTGGAATTGAAATTTTAAGTATGCATATGATTCTTGACTGGTCCGAAAATGTGCATCAACAGAAAAGGGGGTATCCCATTAGGACAAAAGTCCATTTGTACAACAGTAGCATTCGTACAACAAAAATGCTCATTAGGACAAAAGCTACTTTAGTACAACACTTATCCCGATCGTACAACACATGTCGCTTTCGTACAACGTCCGTTGTATACAAAATATCTAAATACAATACTGAGGCAATATTGATGTTGATTGAGTTTCCCACACCTGTTGCGAGAAATTGGTGTAACATCATGATTTAAATGTGCCTGATGAAGAGCATGATCTCTCTTCCGCGGTTGGTGATGCAATTAGGCTGAACATTTAGTATTTTCATTTATCGCTTGTGATAATCCATTTAACTACCGTATTACCTCGAATTATCCCCCCCCTTGAATTAACCCCCCCCCTCGAATAAACCCCCCCTCAAAATGGGCTGGGGAAATAATAAACCCCCCCCCCTCGAAATACCCCCCCCCTTCAGAATGATGTACGTCATGTACATAATAAATACGTCATGTACGTAATGTACATGATGTATATTACTGTTAATTTGCATCGCAGCTACACATAGAGTAGTTTGTGTAGCTATCTACGTTTTTATGTCCAAATATATCCTGTTTGGACACATTTATTACCTATTTTGGGTACGCAAATGCCTACTATTTACTACGATCCTTACGAAAATTTCTGACGAAATAATAAACCCCCCCCCCCCTCGAATAAACCCCCCCTCGAATTAACCCCCCCCTCAAATTTTGCTGGCGAAATAATAAACCCCCATGGGGGTATTTCGAGGTAATACGGTACATATATTTTACCTATGTGACCGTATGTTGTACGAAAGCGACATGCGTTGTACGGAAGCGACAGATGTTGTACAAGGTTGTATGTTTTGTCCTAAGGAGCGTTTTCGTTGTATAAAAGCCACCGTTGTACGATTGCACTTTTGTCCTAATGACGCACACTCGGGGGACTCAACAGAAAATAGCCAGTTTGTGTAGCCATTTCTTAAGAATGCCAAAAAAAATAAACAAAAATGAAATAACATTGCCCTGCCCTGAAAATTGAACAGCTTGTATAAACATTACCATTGTATACACAGTATTTAGATGACCAAAGAGGAGTCAGTGTTACTTCATCGAGGAACGGCGTGTACAGTACTGCTGTCGAGGGTTGTCACAACTTGATGAAAAAGAATGCGCCATCGGTATCCACGGCGGGCCTGTGCGCAACGATTTTTCAGTGAGTTTGATAAAACTAACAATAATGTCATTACGTTATTACGTCATTACATTAATTATCTGGGTAGGGCATGCGGACCACTGCATATAACATTGCAAAAATATATAAATAACGTGCACACAGCAATCAACTGTATTTGGAAATGCAAATGGACAATGTGCAAGAGGTGCTAACGCAAACGTCATGCGTCAACCTTGTTGCTGGTGCTGGAGCCAAAGGCCTTTACCGCGCGTTTGTTTTCTTTTATTAATGTGTTTCAGTTGGATTTGTATTGTGGAAATCCATTCAAACCATCTTTTTTAATGAAGCTGCAATATTGCAATTGCACATGAAAAATCATTTCTATTATTTACTTAATGAGTAGCTGCATATTATAGGAAATGTAACTTGTGCACAAGTCACACGTGTCGTGCACAAGTCGTTTTGACTGGAAACAGAACATCTTAGCATTTATCAAATTTCATTTGTGACTAAAGTTAGGATTATACTTTTACATTTAGATTCATAAGTAAACAAAATTTACTACTTGTCTGCTTCAAGTCGAAATGACTTGTGCACGACACATGTGACTTGTGCACGACACATGTGACTTGTGCAAGAGTCATATTTCCTATGAAATGATTTTGTGCAGGACTACTTGGCCAATGAGACCAGCTTCACTCGGCATCGAATATGAAGATTTTGTAAAAAATTCGCGAAGTCTGGTAAATGTCATAAAATCCGGTAATATTGTGGAAGGAGAGACATTGAGAAAAATGATGAAGGCGGAAATTGAGCCTGTGCGCATGGAGCATTTGGTGATGATGCAAGGTCAGAAAGATGACGCGCGATATTCGGTCATGGATGGAAGAGCTGATTATGGATGGGTTTTGGTTTGTTCAATATGCCGTTTCTTTGAAACATACTAAAACTGCGCAATCAGAATAAATTACTTGTAGCCAACTTTTTTTCTCATGAATCAGTAAAATTATTTTGAATAGATACATCAATAGTTCAAAGTACTTCACGCATGCAAAGCATTTAAATCTCACTCCTTATTAACTTTGCACCCGCCTCAGCGCATTGCAAAGGTCTCTATGCATTCCAATTTTCATGGACATATGTATGAGTAAAATGTTATCAGTATACAAATAGGAATAGTGCAGAATTCCAATTTGTTGTGCACAAGTTGTTTTCAAATCTATATATTCTATATTTTTGTGCATGAGTAAATTTGTACATTCTTAATCTGTGAGAAATATCCATATGTTATATATGAAAGGTAGAATGATAAAAAATTATAAAACTTTTACTGATGCAGGTGCGCGATAAGCGAGAGGCCAATTGGCATGCCGTGATGGTGGAGGATAATGAAAGAGCACGGGATAAAATGAAAATCAAGTGTGCATGTCGAGTGCGCTGTTTGCATGCTGAAGTTGCCCGTGCGGCCATAATGCGCCGCATTTTTAAGGCGGATATCCCGAAGGATGCCGACAGACTGAGGAAGGATGAGAGGATTGCAGCAAAAATACCTCTGCACTTTTCGTCAGCCAAACATTCGCCAATCAAGTCAGTAGTGGTTGGTCAAAGGGGTGTCGATGATGTCTCTGCCGAATCTGATGCTGAGGAGTGTGATCCAGATGTGACTGCGCACCGCAATTATATCAGCCAAATGAGCGACCACCAGAGTATTCGCAAACATAGAATGGAGAACAGAAACGTGGAGTCCAGCTCAAGTGATGGAAGTGATTCAAGTGACCGTGAAAACGAACGTGCTGATACACAGCAGAGTGGAGACTCAAAAAAAGGAAAACAAGTTAAAGCGAAACGCTCGCTTCTTTCGGGAGGTGATCAATTTTATTTATAAATTTATTTTCTACTTGTTTTCACATTTACGCAACAGAAATTAGTCTTCACAACTTTTAAGAAATATAATTGAATAAACTGATAGTAATTGAGTAATATAATACATGTGTAATTTACTGTAACGGGTGCAGATTCACAAGTCGCAAGTGTTTTAGTATTATAATTGAATAAAACAAGTACATTTGTAATTTAAATGTGCAGATGCGAAAAGTGGAGAGAAGACGCCGAAAAAAACTGTTCAGCAGCAGACGAGCGACACTGCAGCTGCTGCGACTGTGAGTGGAAAGAAGGTGCGATCAGATCTCAAGAAGCGACACGATCCACAGGACGAAACTGGTAGGTTCTTTACGATTGCACAAAATTTCACTACTTATTTCATTTACACCAATCTCAGTGCACTGCAAAGTCGCAGTGCACTTGTATTTGCATGGATGCAGTTTATTGAAATTTGACTTGTGCACAAGTCACTTGTGTTGTGCACACGTCATTTTCACTCAAAGTTTACTAAATACCACTCCAGCGCACTCCTATTTGCATGGATGTATTTTTGACACGTTCTTACCATCTTTGCTATGTTTCAAGTAAAAACGACTTCTTCGCAAGTATTATTCTTTGTAAAGTGTATCCATGCAAATAGGAAAACACTGTGCACGAGTGTTTTAGTATTATAATTGAATAAAACAAGTACATTTGTAATTTAAATGTGCAGATGCGAAAAGTGGAGAGAAGACGCCGAAAAAAACTGTTCAGCAGCAGACGCGCGACACTGCAGCTGCTGCGACTGTAAGTGGAAAGAAGGTGCGATCAGATCTCAAGAAGCGACACGATCCACAGGACGAAACTGGTAGGTTCTTTACGATTGCACAAAATTTCACTACTTATTTCATTTACACTAATCTCAGTGCACTGCAAAGTCGCAGTGCACTTGTATTTGCATGGATGCAGTTTATTGAAATTTGACTTGTGCACAAGTCACTTGTGTTGTGCACACGTCATTTTCACTCAAAGTTTACTAAATACCACTCCAGCGCACTCCTATTTGCATGGATGTATTTTTGACACGTTCTTACCATCTTTGCTATGTTTCAAGTAAAAACGACTTCTTCGCAAGTATTATTCTTTGTAAAGTGTATCCATGCAAATAGGAAAACACTGTGCACGAGTGTTTTAGTATTATAATTGAATAAAACAAGTACATTTGTAATTTAAATGTGCAGATGCGAAAAGTGGAGAGAAGACGCCGAAAAAAACTGTTCAGCAGCAGACGCGCGACACTGCAGCTGCTGCGACTGTGAGTGGAAAGAAGGTGCGATCAGATCTCAAGAAGCGACACGATCCACAGGACGAAACTGGTAGGTTCTTTACGATTGCACAAAATTTCACTACTTATTTCATTTACACCAATCTCAGTGCACTGCAAAGTCGCAGTGCACTTGTATTTGCATGGATGCAGTTTATTGAAATTTGACTTGTGCACAAGTCACTTGTGTTGTGCACACGTCATTTTCACTCAAAGTTTACTAAATACCACTCCAGCGCACTCCTATTTGCATGGATGTATTTTTGACACGTTCTTACCATCTTTGCTATGTTTCAAGTAAAAACGACTTCTTCGCAAGTATTATTCTTTGTAAAGTGTATCCATGCAAATAGGAAAACACTGTGCACGAGTGTTTTAGTATTATAATTGAATAAAACAAGTACATTTGTAATTTAAATGTGCAGATGCGAAAAGTGGAGAGAAGACGCCGAAAAAAACTGTTCAGCAGCAGACGCGCGACACTGCAGCTGCTGTGACTGTGAGTGGAAAGAAGGTGCGATCAGATCTCAAGAAGCGACACGATCCACAGGACGAAACTGGTAGGTTCTTTACGATTGCACAAAATTTCACTACTTATTACATTTACACCAATCTCAGTGCACTGCAAAGTCGCAGTGCACTTGTATTTTGCATGGATGCAGTTTATTGAAAATTTGACTTGTGCACAAGTCACTTGTGTCGTGTACACGTCACTTTGAGTTGAAGTAAAATAAATAGAAAATGTGTCAAAGCGCATAGTCATGCGTACATAAATACGAATATGAACTTATTTGCATTTCACAATTGCAGCCGGTGACAAAGATGAAGACAAGAGGCGGCAATCACCACGGAAGCATAAAGGAAGGCGAGCTTTGCTAACCGTAGACGAGGAGGCAGAGGAAATCGAGGAGGACAATGAGGAAATCGAGGAGGACAATGAGGAAATCGAGGAGGACAATGAGGAAATCGAGGAGGACAGTGAGGAAATCGAGGAGGACAATGAGGAAATCGAGGAGGACAGTGAGGAAATCGAGGAGGACAGTGAGGAAATCGAGGAGGACGATGACGAACATGAGCCGAGAGAAAGGGTCAGTTATGATCACATTGAGGAGGACAGCAATGAACATGACAGTGACGAGGAGTTGGATGATGACAAAAACGATGAAAAAGAGGACGACAGTGACGGCGACAGTGACAATGACAGTGACAGTGACAGTGATGGTGGCGGTGGCGGTGGTGGAACAGAGGCTAAAAAAGGACGCGACAATGATGACGATCGTGATGATGAGCCTGGAGCGCCTCATGCTCCTGCTGGTGCTCAGCCTCCTGCTGGTGGTGAGTCTCCTGCTGGTGGTGAGTCTCCTGCTGGTGGTGAGTCTCCTGCTGGTGGTGAGCCTCCTGCTGGTGGTGAGTCTCCTGCTGGTGGTGAGCCTCCTGCTGGTGGTGAGTCTCCTGCTGGTGGTGAGCCTCCTGCTGGTGGTGAGCCTCCTGCTGGTGGTGAGTCTCCTGCTGGTGGTGAGCCTCCTGCTGGTGGTGAGTCTCCTGCACATGGAGATCGTGAGCCTCCTGCAAATGGTGAGTGACAATACCTATGATAGAGGGGGTAGGTAGGGTACTTCAATTTTATATTTGGTCTGCATTTATCTTTTGAATTACTTATCTTACGTTTCATGTAGTTAATTGTTGTGCATAAGTGTTCTGTTATTCAAAGATGCTATCAAAGCACACCCACATTAAAATTTTGCTTGTGCACAAGTCACTTGTGTCGTGCACACGTCATTTTCACTCAAAGTATACTAAATATCAAAAAAACATGTCAAAAATATTTCCATGGAAATAGGAAATGAAACGAATTACACCAATGTCACTGCACTGCAAAGTCACAGTGCACTTGTATTTTGCATGGATGCAGTTTATTGAAAATTTATCTTTATAAAATTTTCCACTGCAGATGCTGCGAGTGGTAGGTCAAAAAAGATCTACATTAAATTTAAGCCACCACCAAAAAAGAAAACATCAACTCACAAAGGCACCGCTGGATTGTCTAGTGTTACTGTGGATCTGAGTTCACGAGGTGATCCTGATGTTCGTGACGGGGCAGAGACTGTCGAGCAAAATGTTCCTGCACGAACAAAACGACAACGAAATCCATCATCATCCTCTTCGGGTCAGTTTCTTCATACTGAATTTTCATTATTATTATGAACAGATTATTTTTAGGATGGTAATGTGCAGAAAGCAGGTAGTAAAAACCGCGAATAATTCCCCCTAGAATATACCCGCCTCTGAAATGATGTAATGTATGCTCAATGTACACAATGTAAAACATGATGCAATCATCATCAGAACCTCACATACACTGTTTTCCATAGCTATTTAAACAGGAATGCATGCACAAGTCACGTTTTACCAAACATTTTAGCAATTTTTCATGTATAAATAGTGCTTAATTACAACAAACTTTCATAATCTTTCTGGCGAAATAGTAAAACACCTCAAATAGAGCCCCCTAAAAATTTGATTGCGTAAAAAATGAACCCCCTGGGGGTATTTCGAAGAAATGGTGTACTTATCCCCTTTGTACTTTTACATTGTACTTTTCCTTTTGTACTTTTACACTTTTATGGATTGTACTTTTACATTTAGATTCAAAAGCAAACAACACTTGCACGGATCAACCATTTATGAGAAATATTGCAAAGGATCATAAAGCAGTTCTTTACCCTGATGAGAAATCCGCATTCTGGAGACCACAGAATGTAGATGATCAGCAACTGTTGTCTGAGGATGAAAGTGATATGCATTTATTGAAGAGACATATGAATGGAGACCTGGGAGATGTCATTGAGCTGCTGGTTTGTAACAATTTTGCATTTAAATTTAAAATAATGTTGTCCATGCGAAATGTACCTTTTCAAATTTATCAAGCTTCTATACCTCCACACAACGCTTCATTCATTCAACGCAATCTTCATTTCAGAACCGGGAACCACCTGACGCTGGCGGGCCGGTTTATACGCCTTCCGTGGCCGAGGGCTTGCTGTTTCTCAGGCGTAATAGCGGAAATATCCGCATACATCCGACTTTGATCAACATTGATGGGTTTTCCCCTATGCTGACTGATTTGATTGATGAACTGGCAGCGGTGCCAACAAACAGGGATGTGAACAAAGTATTCCTGATGCATGATTTGGATTCAATGTACATCGTGCACCGATTTTGTCATCCAGTAAATCCCACTGCTCATTCTTTTGTGAAAGTCTATGATCCGCTGCGAAAGGACGGCCACGACACAACTACAAATGCTGAATTGATGGTAGGTTTATGTAAATATTCTTTGTTTAAATAATATTTTTTGACATTACCCCCAATCAGGGACACTTCACACTGGGAATTTACCATCAAATTATTACTTTATTCAACTTTCCGCTTATCTCAGTGCACTGCACAAGTCGCAGTGCAGTCCTATTTGCACGGATGTATATTGTGGGAAATTTGACTTGTGCACAAGTCGCATGTGTCGTGCACCAGTTACTTTGACTTGAAGCAGAAGACATCACGCAAAAAGCTGTCAAAAAGATATCCATGCAGATAGGAGTGCATAAATCAACTTTACACACGTCTCAGTGCACTGCGCATGTCGCAGTGCAGTCCTATTTGCACAGATGTATATTGTGGGAAATTTGACTTGTGCACAAGTCGCATGTGTCGTGCACAAGTGACACATAAACATAATAAAAAATATGTTTTGATTAGATAGATATCTCAAAATTACACGTACTGCAGTCTTCTATATGATTTTTTTACAATATAACACTAAATTCATCTAGCCTGTAACTTTGAAATTTTAAATTTGAAATTTAAACTCATGGAAAGTGTGTCAAAAGTATTTATATTTAACATAAATTTAGTATTGAAAAATATTCAAAAGTCTGAGTGCACTGCACAAGTCGCAGTGCAGTCCTATTTGCACGGATGTATATTGTGGGAAATTTGACTTGTGCACAAGTCGCATGTGTCGTGCACAAGTGACACATAAACATAATAAAAAATATGTTTTGATTAGATAGATATCTCAAAATTACACGTACTGCAGTCTTCTATATGATTTTTTTACAATATAACACTAAATTCATCTAGCCTGTAACTTTGAAATTTTAAATTTGAAATTTAAACTCATGGAAAGTGTGTCAAAAGTATTTATATTTAACATAAATTTAGTATTGAAAAATATTCAAAAGTCTGAGTGCACTGCACAAGTCGCAGTGCAGTCCTATTTGCACGGATGTATATTGTGGGAAATTTGACTTGTGCACAAGTCGCATGTGTCGTGCACAAGTGACACATAAACATAATAAAAAATATGTTTTGATTAGATAGATATCTCAAAATTACACGTACTGCAGTCTTCTATATGATTTTTTTACAATATAACACTAAATTCATCTAGCCTGTAACTTGATTGTGTTCATTCCGATGTGGTTGACGACACATGTTACTTGTGCACGAGTCATATTTCCTTTAATATATGTCCGTGTATATTATTATAGTACAAGTACAAGTGTATGGCTTTTTAGATGGTGTAATTCCAATTGCACGTAGCTTCAATTTAGGTTTTTTTAGCTATACTTAATTGTAAATTGATGTATTTGTATTATACACAGGCGGCAGCTGCTTGCACAAGCAATTTAGAAAACCCAAAGGTTCAAATTGTGTGGACACAGGGGAGGGGCAGTAGAAATTTGCCAGCCGATGCAAAATCCGATTACCTCACGATGCACCTGATTGATATCATGTCCGGAACGTACAAAGCGTTAGCTCTTTTTATTTGTTTGTTAGCTTAAAAAATTATATTTCTGTTTCTGGAGATGTGAGTAATGGTATAAATTAAATGCACCCATATTTGATTATTATATTATTTAAGAACAATTCTCAATTCACATGTAATCCTTGAAAATACATACACTTCATTTATTTCAGGAATTCAGTGTATGCACAACAGTGGAGCATGAAAACAAATGAGTATGATCCGAGGAATGCACTGCGCATCTACGTTGAAGAGCACATCAAACCAAAGATGGATAACAAAGTTTTGATGGAGTTTACACAGGAAGATTGTTTGCCTGAAATTCCATTGCTAAAAGAAAAGAACGAGTTGTCATATCTGGAAATAAATAGAAAGGTCAAAGCCATGACGTATCCGCGGTTAGTATACTGATTGGACTGTACACGATAAAAAATAAAAGTTACCATAATTTCATGAATGACATTTTAGTGAATTGCATTACATTAAAACACACCTGACAAGGTCCACACAAAAGTCAACGATCATGAGCATTTAGGTAATATAACTTTGTTTTACTTTCAGTAAATAAAACGCTGAACAAAAAATTTATATCAAAAATGTTTTAAATCATCTGTATCCCTTTGGGTAATTCTCTGTAAGCATTTGCCTTATTTTCTGTATCCATTCATGTATTTAAATAACTTCCTCAGAGACTGCGTGTGTGGTTTCCCAAGAATAAATCATTTGAAAGCAATGAAAAAGGGTTGGCAAATAATTCAATGCAAGAATAAGGACGGCTGTGTGCGACCATACCTTAATTACCACATCAAGGCAGTAAACAAGGCTGGCATGCCTGTACCATTGACTTGCATGCCACCAAAATTTCGCCCAACGAAGAGAGAGTCGGATTCACATACCTGGGAGTGTCCGCTTTGCAGATTGACCGGGTAAATAAATATTCTTTTTGTCTATTTTTTGAAACAAGTCGCAGTGCAGTGCTATCTGCACGGATGTTTATTATAGGAAATATAACTTGTGCACCAGTTGCATGCGTCGTGCACAAGTTATTTTCACTTGAAGCAGAAAAGATGTTGCAAAAATGTGTCAAAATTATATCCATGCAGATAGGAGTGCACTGCGACTTGTGCAGTGCACTGAGACGAGTTTAAAGTTGATACGGACTGAAATTTGCTGGAATTTCATAGGGCACAAGTTGTTTAGGTTAGGTCATAAAATATATTATAATTAGACACACACACGTTAATATTTTTTGCAGAATCTTGCAACCTTGGAAGTGGGGATGTCATGACCCCCAATTTGAATATGAACTGAAAAACACGTGCACGTTGGATTCCTGGCTGTACGCACTTTTCCTGCAGGTGAGAATCTTACTGTAGTTTCTATACACAGTAGGTAATAGTACTTATAATTTTTAAACGTGTTTTTCTTTTGTGCGAAAAGCAGTAATGGTAATAAATATTATATTATTTAATTATACTATTATTATTTTAAATAAATTATTTTTTTAAATAAATATAATAAAAAATAGAGATGTGGTTTTTTTTGCTAAATTCACTAGGTATATTGTTTTATGTATAATAAATTTAACATTGACCATATGAGCATGGATAAAATACTTATTTACAGATGCAACAATGCGACAATCTGCTCAACACAATGACTACTGGCGGTAGAACTGACAATATGTTGTGTCAAATGCTGGAAGCTGTCAAGAATAAGAAGTTTGACTCAGTGAGGTCAGAATTAATTGTCGAATATTTCACACGTGTGGAACAAGAAAAAAAGAAAAAGTCAAGAGACCCAACTGACGCTACACCACTGCGCAAGTTTACTGAAGAACGAAGCGAGTATGAAAAGGCGAAGGAAAAGAAGAAGGGTGATCGTTCAATGCCAAAGCCAGTGTTGGACTGCCAAGCAATCATGGATGATATCATCCAGTATCTATTTCATGAAGAGCACCTGCACAGCAGTGTGCAGCTTAGGTGCAATGAAAGAAATTGCCCGTCTTTGGACGATACATCGGAGGGGTCAAGAGAATGGTCCATTGAGAGGCATCGGTTGTATAGGAATGTGGCGTTTGATCATATGTACGACTGGGCCAAAGTAATCAATTTGGCCGGTTCATGGGATTTCCACAATGCAGTTGTGCACCCCCCCAAGTTGACGGCTGTGAGTTTTTTACAGTTGCACAACAAAGGATTTGTTTCTGTTTCTGTCTGGAGGTATTTCTGTCATTGAATTTTTTCTGCTCCAAGTGAAAACGGCTTGTGCACGACACAAGAGACTCGTGCACAAGTTATATTGTTGACAAATTGATTTATATTAAAGCTTTATATTTATATTGAAGATTTATATTAAAGGGAAATAGGAGTGCGTTGCGACTTGTGGATTGCAAAGTCAAATAATATTTCACAAACAAATTTACTTTCTTAACACAGCCATCGACAGCGGTGCAGTACACACATAGGATACTGCCGCAAATCTTGCAGCTCTTGGCTGACGGTCGCTTAGTCCATCAGCGTTTTTTTGATGATACTGGGTCAATGAAAACCGTTAGAGGTGCAAAGCCATCAAATGAACGGAACTAGTTAGTTAAATTTATATGTAATAATCATATATATACTTTATTTATATATATTTATATATATATATATATTTATATACCGTATTTCCTCGAATAACCCCCGGGGGGTTTATTTTTTCGCCAGCAAATTTTAGGGATAGGGGTACTATTCGAGGGGGGATATTCCGAGGGGGGATATTTCGAGGGGGATATTTCGAGGGGGGTTTTATTATTTCGCCAGAAAATTTAATGAAAGTTTGTAGTAATCAATCACTTTTTATAAATACACGAAATAATGCTAAAATGTGTAGTAAAACGAGACTTATGTGTACAGTTCCGTGTAAATACCTATGGAAAACATGCAAAAACTGGAAAACTGAGTTGGGGGGGTCTATTCGAGGGGTGTTCATGCAACTAACATGCATTTTATTAACATTTTATGTAAATGTATTTCCTATTGTTCTTTGCAGTGAGATGCACCATTACTGCGATAAGCGCCAAGTGTGTGACTGGGCAGAGTATGCAATCAAACAGGAAGATCCAACGAAACCGTGGCTGCAGGTGTTTGGCGAACTGGATTTTAATCACGAAAACACACTCATCGATCCATTACTTTTGCCGGGAGCTTTGCCTGAAACGCTAATCATCAAAAATGACAAGTTTGTGGAAATTTTTCATGTATATCATGACAAAGAAGTCTATCATACTTCTTTGGAATTAAAGACAAAAAATGTTATTAATTTTTCATCACATTTCATTCCTCTCACTATCGGATAATTTTGTACCAAATGTGTTGTGTGATTTTTTCAATTAAATGGAGGTATATTATAGGAAATACAACTAGTGCACAAGTATCATGTGTCGTGCACAAGTCGTTTTGACTTGAAGCGGACAAATAATGTAGTAATACTTGATAGTAAATGATTGGAATGAAGAAAAATTAGCTGGGCATTAGTCACCTCCAACGAGGTGTCCGATCTGAGCGACGGGGACGCTCCCAGCGTGTCAGATCATGTACAGATTGCATGGACGTGTTTCTGTTATTGATCTCCTCGGCTTCAAGTCAAAGCGACTTGTGCACGACACACGTGACTTGTGCACTAGTCTAATTGTTGACAAAATGATTTAATTTGATTGATTTGAACAAAAACGTATCACCTCTGCTTCAAGTCATGGCGACTTGTGCACGACACACGTGACTTGTGCACTAGTCTAATTGTTGACAAAATGATTTAATTTGATTGATTTGAACGAAAACGTATCTCCTTTGCTTCATATAAATCACTTCTGAACGAGTCTAATTTTTCAATATTTTTAAGTATAATGTTGACAAATAACACACATCCCAAAACTTTATATTTACAGTGTTGTAGAGACATATTCTATTCATTAATTCCAGGTACTATTGTGCTGGAGTCGTGCTGCACAATCGCTCTAACAGATTGCTTGGAACGGCTGCAAGTGCACCACCCTGTTTTCCATCGTCCAATTTTTACAGGTTAAACATCAATTTGTATGCACACTATTTTGCACTAGTTTCAACATAGCTTTATTTTTGGATATATTTTATACAATTATGTATTAGTTGTCGTCACTGATTAATTTGAATAGATTAAGTGCAATGCTAATGTATTGATTAAAAATGAATTAATTTGCTAACATCTGTGTACAATACAAAACGACATGTGCACAACAAACTGCACGTGTGCACAATTAATCATCTTAGTGAGTTTATATGTGACTGTGTGTGACTGATGTGACTGTAGTACAATTATTTAATCTTTCATGCAGTGCGGCTGACAGGGCTGACACCAGTTCTATCGGCCACTTCACATCGCTGCTCAACTATGATGGACTGCCGATAATTTATGATGCCATGGGGTTTGATTGGCCAAAAACTTCAGGAATGAGAAAGAAAGCACTGCCCATGCTCGGCTACCACAGTCACCGCCACTCTGCCAAATACGATCCCGTAATAATCATGTATGTAAGGAAGGACGATGGAAAAGGCAAAGGGAAGTGAAATTGAAATGTACGGGGCTATTTTATCTAGTCTTATT